>JAUZND010009542.1:0-29722 GCA_034780555.1 Coelogynopora nodosa
AATCATATTTCGAATTTATTAGACTCCATTCAATTTTATAATTTTATTTGAATATATTTTCGATGAATAAAAAAAATGTATTCATCGAAAATCATTTTCGACGAATAACATTTTTTTTTATTCATAGAAATTTTCGACGAATAGAATTTACGTTAAAGATCCAGACATGAATTAATAGAAATATACATTCGATTTTCCTTAATGAATTGATTTACTCATTGATCCAAACTTCGTAAACAAACCTGTCTACTAAGAAATATTATAATTGGTTGATATTTGTGCAATCTGATATTTTAATGCCACAAAACACAAGTTTTTGCATTATTCAATATCATTATAAAAAATAAATTGAGATATACGTTGGACGCTAAGATAAGTTATTAGGATTAAGTGTTTCACAAAACTGTTAACTATTGTGTACTCTTTTATAATTTAAATAATAATTGTTTATGTCTGCAAAGCTAATTGATCAAATCAACAGTCAAATCAATTGACTTCTTTATAATGAAACACATATCTCAAAAACATACTGTATAGTAGGTATCTCTGAATAACTTCACATTGAGAAATATCTTCAGACACTATGGAGGAGCAAGTTATGATAAACACTTTGTATTTAGATAAATCACCTGTACACCATTCTAAATATAATGCTAACAAAAATGACGGTGATACTACTGATTTCAATGCAAATATTATTGTTCAACCAAAACAAGAATCAAACGGCGTCCACCCCATTGATTCAATTATTACAAATATTTCGAAAAGATTAAGTGTCCTTAAATCGTATTCAAAAGAAAACGCTGGGATAACTAAAAATGTCACGATACGTGATTCATGTCATTACAAGGCATGTGATCCAATCAATTATGATTTTATAAATTCTGAACATTTACAAACTGATAATATTCAATTACCCAATGAAAATATTAGAACAGTTCACGAGAATAATAATGTCTTCCAAATTAATAATATGACTGAAAACTATAAAACATCACATTCAATTGAACACGATTGTCAACTGAATAGAAACAGTGATTTAATGAGTTCGCCAAATATCGATAGTTGCGTAATCATAAACTCAGTATCTAAACGACTGCCAATTATGAACAATATTGGAAAATCATCGGAAGAATATTGCAATAAACCAGCAGAAAATGTGTTATCTTCTAATAAAAATAATAGAAATAGTAAATTGTATAAGGCAACAAAACTATCAACGCGTAACAATTTCGTTGAAGCCACAAATTTCATTAGATTATATAACACAGATACCGCAGAGTCAGAAAATTCTAAAGCACATACATTTAATAACCAAAATAACTCAAAAGATGAACCAAGTGGGTTTTTGGAATCTACGATTAATTATTATGACTTATCCCAAACTGTAATTAGTCAAAAAAATAGTTTGGATTGCGGAGTTCTGTTCCCATTTTGTCACAATTCACAAGTGCACCTAAACAATGAAAATAACAAGCAAGATCAATTATACAGGAATTTTGAAACTAGATTGTCTGACAAGAGTTCAGACGTTAGTAATTCTACCGAAAAATACATTTCTTTAAAAGAATTGCCTAATCAAATTCGAATTGATCCGAGTCAAAACGGTGACGCGTTGGGTGCCTCAAATATAAAAGTATGTCAATTAAAGTCCCCGGCCAATTATGACATAATGACATCACCATCTGCAGTCCCATTGTCTCATCCATTGGAAAATTCACCACATTGTTTAAATCTTTCAGCGGATGGCAAGATTTATGCAAATGACGTGGGTTCTATGCATCGTTTGAAAACCAATCTTGATATGAAAAAATATGAAAATAACAAATCATTTTTACTCATGAGACCCCAACATGTAGGTTACAGAAGAGGCCAACAACTATTAACATACGGAAATATTTCTAATTGGCCTTTCAGCAACACTGAACGCTCCACGCAATCGTCGGTAAAGAACAACGCTATCGCAAATATAATAATAGAACAACCCAAGCATTTTATAAACCAAAACGATGCTAATGTTACAAATTATTTCACTCCAACTCTTAAATCGACACCGAAATATCACGGTTTTGTAGCACCATATGACACAAACGTAGGTGAACAAACGAATAGAACTGCCGATCAATCCCCGGACTTACTTCAGGAAATAACACCGGAACATATAAAAACATACTCTAAACCAGCTAAAAGTAAGATACCGATATTGATTGAATCTAATAAGTTGCTCAACCCCAGTAATAAATATGGCATAATTCCACTATCCGCAAAATTTGACAAAACATGCACAGCACACAGTCTTAACAAAAGTTCTAACACTGAAATAATACTAGATAATGATGATTTAGCAATGAAACCGATGGCAACACGAAGTAAATCAATAATAAATACACAAGGCCATACTATCAAACCCCGAAAGCCGTTCAGATCTAGACTCAGGAAAACGACATTGAAAGATGATCAAATTTATAAACTGGAGAAATATTGTCAGACAGAGTTATCCGCAATGGGGTCGCCCATAGATGCCCTGGGAGCAGTTCCCGTCCCGGTGTTAGCCGTCTGTGGAGAGAACGGCAATGTATCCGTTCAAACAGAAAATGTTATTGCGAAGAATTATTATACATTTGAGAATAGAACAAGTCATACGAATAATAATGAAGCTTGTCTATTTAAACCAATCTATGGATTTGCGGCACAAACATGTCCTCAAAGCCGAATTGGCCCAACGAAAAAAGTTGAATATGTACTACAAAATTATTTTAAATCGCCGATTCAGGCAACGTTTAATAACGGAAAATTTTGTCAGCCATCTAAAGTTGTTTTTAAGAAAAATACGAAACAAAAAAGTACTAGCCAAGTGAAAAAGAATAATAAACAAAGTATGCAGCATTCACCTAAAAAGTTTTTTAGCAAAAGTTTTGGGGAAATTGTGCATATTAGAACCAACAAAAGCGAACAAGGGCTCAAAACAATGAAGTCCAATGTTTATCTGAAAAGCGTTAAGGAAAATAAATTACGGACATGTTCCAACAATAGTTTGCTTATGAGCCCGAAAAACGTCCTGCAAGATTTACAAGAAAACCACAAACTGCGATTAGAAGAAATTCCAGAAACTAATATAGAGGTGCAATCAAATAAAAATGTGCAACATCACAGTAAACAAAGCTCTACATATAATTTGATAAAGGGTATAGAAGTGTATACTAATAATATATTACACACAGATCAACAGGAAATGTTAAGACAAATTTGTGAGGATTTTGTAACTGATTTTAAACAACTAAACTACCTGAAAGAAATTTTCCACAATGCCCCTAAGAATAATTTTAATGTGACTGTTGTCCAAAACTTAGAACGAAATTTTCAGAAATTTTTAGATGTAAATGCTCGATTACTTCAAAATAAACCAATCAAGCAATGTAGGAAACAGAATGAATTTAATTATCCTGTAATATCTCTATCTAGCGACATGTCAGCTCCTAAAAACACGACACTGCAACACATATTGAGCTCGGATATTTACAAAAATGATTCGGTGAAAGATCAATTAAATGAATTCTTAAAATCATTTAAGACAAGTGGGAAAAAAACATCACGACTCAGTAAAAGGAAAAGAAAAAAAAGAATATTTAAAAAAGAATTCCCACTAATTGAAGCCTCCGAAGTTATAAACAACGTTTTACCAAAAAAACAGATAAAACATACAAAACGATATGCCAACCGTAACCAGAACTCACAACCGACTTTGCATGTAGAAGAAAAGTCTTCCTCAGAATCATTGTCTGCACCGGATGTTGAACAACTGCCTGATCAAAAAAGTGTAGTGCCCACCAATGCGTCAGGACAAGGATTGTGGAAAGAGCGATCAATCCCTGGTTGCTCTGTTTGCAGGACAGACCAAATTCGCCACCACCGGAGTAGTTCTCAACATCGACTGTCTGTTTCTCCGGGCAACCTACCCTCCCTTGCTGCCAACAGGGCGTGTGTGGCCTGTGCTTTCACTGAAGGTGGAGATGTAGCCGTGGCGGAACTGGAGCGATTATCATCTCAGAGAGTGGTAAGCAAGCACAGGGCTGCAGGTGTAGTCGTAGATAGCAGTATGAAAAATAGGTCGAATTCAATGATATCAAAAGCGAGAAAGCTACGACGTCGAAAGCAGCCTCATATGAATTCGGGTACTAAAGCATCTGACGCCTCTAGTGATCTTTGCTTGTGTTACAACTTTCATGATTCGATCAAAGCAAAAACATTTACAACTGCTAACAAGTGTGGGGAAACAACATTTTTAAATAATAATGAAAATTGTGAAACTTCAAAAATCCGACATAATGGCTCTAATGAGTTAATGAAAGCGCAAGAAATTACAAAAAAGGATTATAAAACCTGTGACGTAAACCTACAAGACCTTATGGAGGGTCCTGGTTCTTCTGACGTTGATGAGAAATCGTTTGGTCTGAATGCATTTGGTAGAATAGACTTGGATCTAGCAACCACTAGCACTATAGATAAACCGCAATACACCGCTGGTTTAATCAGTCCCACAACGGAAGTTGCAACACCTGACCTGGAAGATCCGATTGATTTGCTAGAAGCAACAGATATACCTCTGAAAATCAACATTATTAACAATCAGGAAAGAAAACACTTTATACCAAAGGAAATTTATGACCATATCATTAGAAATGTCAATGTACGTGAGCAGGGGAATTTTAGTTCGCATGACTATACCTAGTTGTCTTCATGAAATATAGGGGACGATAATCACATAAAAGAAAAGAAAATATTATTTTAGAGTGAATTTAAGACTTCACTGAAACTTAATGTTATGAAAACATCGACACACAACAATCAGCATATATTGTCTTAAAGGTCAGTTACCTTTTGGGTCATGAACTTGTTTTTTTAATATTTATGCTTTATAAAAAGGCAATATCTTTGCTTTTTGTTGCGTTAAAAAATAGTTAAACTTTTGAAAAATTTATTTTATATTATTACAAATATATTTAATTATTTAATCAGTTTCTTTATTATTTTAGAAATACTTAACCAGATAATTGTATATTTTATACGTTCCGGTAATAAATAAGGTCTATAATCAGGCCAATTATATATCTACGAGTTTTCACTAAAGATTATTATTTGCTTGAACGCTATAGTTTAGGTCGTATTGTAAAATTAGTGAAGGATTCATATATAATCTGGAAAGTTGGGATTTTTTTACTTTCTATGATCACACTAAACACGAAACAACCTGTTTCTATTTTTTTCATTTATGTCCAGTGTCTATATATCTATATGCTGTATATATTGCAAGCATGTTCGATTCAAATATAGATGTATCCGAATGCTAGTTTTCTGCCACGTTATTAGTCATCACTGTCGCTGTCATCATCATCATCACTCTCTGTCTCCTCATTTGCAACATTTGTGCATTTTCCTTCAGAACATTCACACTTGCAAAGTTCTGCGCATGACAGATTATTGGTCTTGCAAGAACACCGTCCACAGCATTTGTTAGAAATACGTGAACACTTCACGAGGCCGACGATAGCCTTTGGTAACGTTAGAACTTTCAACCTCACAGGAACACAACGTCCGTCATCTAGTTGTCTTCATCTCAACGATATTGGATCTATAAGACTTGGAACAGCTACTGTGTCCTGCACCCAATTGTTAACTTGGAGGTGTGTTTGCAGAATGAGTTCAGTTATAGATCCTTCAGTTGGAGGTAGTTTAGCTACACCCTGGTTGTCCTTGAGTTGCTTGAACATATGCCAGCGGAGTACTTTAGCAGATTCATAACCAGGTTTGAAGAGCTGACACACGAACTTTTCACAACCAGCCAACACCTCCGGGGATGGATACACACCAACACAAAGCCCATCTAGTGCATGGATTACGTCATCACTAGCCTTCAAGTAGAATTTGAAACAAGTAGGTTTTCCCTTTCCCTGGATGTAGCCAGTTGTATCCCATCCAATGAGCGCATGGTATACTGGAAAAGCTGTTGCACGTTCTGCGGAAATGACAATGTAGTTATTTTTAGTTTAATCTTCCATCGTTGATCACCAGAGCCCATGATGATGACACTCTTTGTCTTGAGGTCTGGAATCCTATGCAAAGCGAGCACCAACACAACTGTGTAAGAAGAGCATATATGTAATGTATTACCCAAACTACTCTCTGTTACTGCATACATGACCAGTAACGTGTAAGCTTCATGTGTACTTGTAATGTTCACCATGTTTTATTGGAAAGACATAACACCTTCGTGTGTGTGGGTAGTGATCGGCAGTTTGCACTGCTTGGCAGATTATTGGGCAAGGTATATCACGAGGTTGGCTTTGATTATCTTGGTTTCTAGGAATACCTTAAAGTCTTTAATAGATGTGGAATCTTCTATTTTGCATGTCTTGTCTTTTGCTCTTCCTTCTGTTCAGAGCTTTCTCGTTCTGTCCTTCATGGAGTTTGTAAGAGTGTAGGTATCGAATAATAAGTATGTCATTGTAGCTTCGCGACTTGTTGTCAACACTTCGAATGAAACATACCGACAGGTCTCGGCAACACTTTATACCATCCTTCAGAACAACCATCTCCTGCACGAGAGCCATGCCATCTATTACGATGCTGGTCAAAACTTGTGCTGAAAGACGTGGGATGTTCGGCTCTTCCAAGGATTTTTCAGAAGTATCTGTCCCCGAGACCACTCCTTTCAATTCATAAATGAGGGTAGACTACTTGTTTGTAGTAGGTAGCAGAGAACTATCAGGCCTCATTAGGCATGCATTGTAATGGGCAAATTCATGTGTTTTCACAATGTCCTACAGATCCACTTCTCTTGAGGACTTTGCAACGGGCAGCAAGTGAACGAACAAGGAGTTAGTTGCTTTCAAGCTGACTATTTCAGAGGAGGAGGATACCTTCAGACTGATGCTTTTGCATCCATCTTTCCAAGTTAGATACTTGAGCTTCGAAATTTTGTTCCACATGTTCTTGCCTTCATTGACCCTCTCATTAACATGTGTTGGAAGTTCCGCGCATCCGCGCACATATATGTCCAAAACGCCACGCTGTACTGCCGTTAGCATTATCCGCTTGGTGACAAAATTGACCAACTTCATTTCGGATCCATCATACTTTTCTGGTGCATTGAAGTGGTTTGCACTGTCTATGACATCCTTGGGTTGGCTCACAGCCTTTTTGTGTCGTGTAGTTTTAGAAGATGAGTGTTGGTGGTGCTTCTTTGGGATAGACTATGATATGTTTAGCATACGCACGGTTTCTCCAGCCAGCCTTGACAGTTCTTGGGAGCAGAGGCGGTATTTGAGCAGACCCTGGGGATCGGTGGTTAAACCAGAAATGGCAACCTTACCTTTGTGGATCTTGTTCACATGTTCCTGTGTGTGATCAGGTCCAATGGATGTGAATGAAACGGGAATTGTACTGGGGTGGTATTCATATAGCGGGGAACATTTTTCCTTTACTTTCCCTTTTCCTACCCCTTTTTCCCACAACATTAAAATTTAAGGTGTGAAAACATAGGACTATAGGTGATCTGCCGAACTCGTATGACATCATTGTGCCTCGTTATGTAATCACGGATTTAACAATTGGAATTGACTGGGCGATAAATAATATTGGCTGAAGGATATACAAAATACACCCACATAATATGCAACATATTAATTATTGTAAAAGACTGCTATAGTTAATATTTAATAAATTATAAAGATTATAGATTACTCGATCTTTCTAAGTAATGTATGTATTTATTAATTTATAAAGGTGGTTTAAGTTAATTGTTTAAAAATATGCTGATATAAGTATTACATATATATTTTAAGCAACTAAATTTAGTTAGATTAAAATTAAAAATTAAAATTAAAATGTAAATAAACGTTGCATACAATTAAAACAAGTTGACTTACAATGATGTTATTGTTCTATGTTAATCTATGGTAATCTATGAAATGTAAAAAATATTTATATACAAATTTAGTTTTTTAATTTTTAATAAAATGTTAATTAAAGTTAAATAACATTTTAATACTGTTATATTTATATTTAATTCATTGAGCATTATACCGTGTCATATTCATCAATTCAACAATTAAAATGTACTATAAATAGTAACCGTATATTTGGGCAATGAATAATATTGACTGAAAGATCTATAGATTTACACAAATGGCTGGACTAATTATACTCTATGCTTGGCTCTATGGGCCTTTAAAGCTATAATGTAGACCTCATTGCACTGACGTAACACCTAATGCAGAGATATTATCTTGACCGCCAGATCACTTAAGTAAACATGCCTGGCTATTTCCCTTTGATTTACGTAATTCTCGATCCTTTTTCATTTACTTTTATTTCCTTTTCCTTTACTTTCCCCCGCTTTATGAAAACCACCCCTGATGACAAAATAACTAACCTTGAGCTCTTTCCATATCGAGGGATGGCTGCTTTCCAGGTGATACATGTGTGCGGATAGGATCGGGAATGTTCTATGCATAATCATGCCTGTTATATGCAAAAAAGTAGCTGCACATCTTTTCCAATGAGAAAAGGTACAAGAGCCAGTTATGGTCTCGGGTACCTCGCATGAATTGGAGTAGGTTGTTGACTTGTCTCATTTACATACGAGCCCACTTGTACATCAGGTACTTCTCGTTCACGTTGTTGAATGCTTCTAGCGTTTCCACCAGCTTTAGATCGGATGTCAAGTTCACCAATTCACGATGAACTCAAGCTATATCCAGACCATTTAGACATGCTGTTCTCACATCTTCTATTGCTCGTAAAATCTCTCGATCCAAAAGACTTTGCAGAGTGAACTGGTGAGCATCCAAGGCTCTGTTATGGTGTTTTCCATTCAGTATAGTTACTATACGGTTACGCTTCTGTACAGGCCGGCTTCAATCCATGCTTCATCTAGACCGCTGCTTTCAAGAGTCGCTCCAAGACACCGTAAGGCACGGAGAACTATCTAGAAATGACCAGGACTTGGGATTATGTTGGCTTGGAACCGTATATCCAGGAAGCTAAACTCGACTCGATGACTAAACCACATATTCTAATAGGCAAACATATCTGGACCCGAATGGAATGTTGGAAAGTGTGTTCCACCGACATCTGTATCTCCAAGATATTGGTCGAGCACTTATAATCTACAACAAAGGTTTACCTAATATATAACTTCAATATATAGTGTTCGCAAAGTTGTGGCTGCCATTCATTGTATACCGCTTTTGGTTTCAACGCTTAGTTGCAGCAACAAACATGAAGATCGTGTTCTCTATCTACTGAGAAGCAGGGGGAGACAAAGTATGAAACATGTCTTCATCTTAATTGTAATTATCATTCAAACAAACAAACAGAACTGCGGAAAACTAATCTGTTTCACATGTCATCCCTACGGGAACTCATGTGAATGTTGGCTTTATTATGTATATATTATAATATATATAATATAATTATAATATACTCTTAAAAATAGAAGAAAAAAAATTGAATTACATATATCAACACATAATATATGTGTACCAAATCTGTGTTGGACATTTTCATCTTAGTTGGTATGTTACTATGTTATAGGAAGTGTTTTAATTTAATCCCTAATATAAATAACCTTTTGTAACTTTCTTTGTTAAATTAGTAAAATGTTTTTCTTAAATTCTGAGAAATTATTTGAATTATGTTAATTGACAACTTGTTCATTAGACAAATGTTGTCGATTTTGAAAAGTACATAAAACATAAAGCATGTGAAGTAGTTCTGTATTGTTACATATTACCTTATTTTGAAAATATTGCATAATATGTTTGCAATGTTTTGGTTTAAAACATATATATATATATATACCCATTTCCACTGAATACTAACATATTACCGCCTCTGACGCCTCTGCTTTACCACTATTTGTTTTCAAAATATATTATTTATAATAATAAACAAAATAAGGGAAACATTGTGACAGATATTATATATACGTATATATTAAGAAATATACAATGTGAAAAAAACATTTTAATTAAGGCGATAAATTTATATATTCTTTTAAAGATTTCCGAAAACTTTTTAACAGAAAAATATATAGTGTATATCCCGCATATATTAGATCAGATCAAAGCTAAATCAATGCTTACGGCATTATGAATGTTAGTATGTTTATTAACTACTCTTTATATAAAAATGCTGTTTATTTTATATTATTATAAAGCAAGCAAAGTATCAGATATTACTTAATATTTTGCTTTATTTTTAAATTAATTTTACTATGATATAACTATATTACAATTTATAATTAGAATAATTATTAAACTTGCTTAAAGATTTACTTTAAAATAATTTAATACGCGAAAAACATTGCACCTCAATCTGCATGATTTAAAATAGAGAAATGTCAAATAATGACAACTATAGCTGGTATTTCTGTTCACAAAATCTACATTGTAATGTGAAATTGAAACCTGAAATTGTCTTGAATGCCATATAATATGCATTTTTGTCAACGATGAAGCATTGTTTGGTTACCAAAACCCATTCATTCTCCATGAATAATTTAATTACATAATGTTATCGTCTAGAAAATACATAAAATGTATAATGAAATGTTTATATTATATACGTACGTATAAAGACCAAATTCATGTGTTTTATAGGCACCATATTAACATTTCAAAAATTACGCGTAAATAAATTAGAGATAAACAAACAGGAAAAGTATCAATTTAAGACACTGATATTGATGATTTATAAATGTTGGTTTGTATACAATGGCATATTATGATCTATTAAAACGGATACAAAAATTCGCTTGCTTTCTTTTGCAATCAATTTTCTAGTTGTTTAAATTTTTTCAACTTAAAAATTGGTCTAAATTGTCTAAAATTAATTATCTTTAAAATTGTCTATATTATGTTTCTGAATGGAATAGTGATCAATATTACGAAAGATTATTGAATTTTTATAATTTAAAAAAATGATAATAATCAGGCTTTTAATAATAGCCTGAATTTTGCAAATGGGGGTCAATTTTATAATGAAACTGATGAAACCTCTAAACTGTGACTTGCCCATATATATGCATTCCATATAGTCAGTGTTTTTGTTATTTTTCCGGTTTCGCTTTCGTTCATTGCTTTATATAAGACATGTAATTATGCGTTCTCGACATGTTCATCGGTTTTTCTGTTTATATAATCTACATGATTGTCTATGAGTTTATCGGTTAAGCAACTTCCAAATATACGAGATTATTATTAATTAATTATTTATATTAACACGGACTTTTAAAAAAGTTAACAAGCACGAAATAATAAGCATCTCATTGAAAGGGGCACCTCATGTTTCAAATAGGATCGTTCGACACTTCGACCCCCCCCCCCCTGGCAGCGTGCCTGATAATCGTTAATTGGGTATAGAATATTTTGTTTTGATATAGTTTCAAATAAAATGTGTTTCACTATTATTCTGTTTTATACTTTTTTTGTTAAAAACTATTTTCGAACAATGATAGAACTTATAGCATCAATATGACAATAATGTTTATATAGCAATTTCATTAGATGATACACTTTAATGAACAACATCAAATATTTATAACAACAATACACATAAACATAATTTTTCTAAATAGTCGATATATATATTACACATAGGCATTTATTCAAGCATTATAAGATATAACATAATACATTAATAAGAAATAATATGTACTACATTGGATTAGGATCCAAACACGCAAGAAATGTCTAATAGTATATAATAATGTTAAACGTGACAGCATTTTCCGCCAAAATATGTCCGCTAATGTAAACTATAACACCTACGTAATCATTTCCTCCATTCTGCAGCTATCAGCCTTTATTTGGCGGCGATCAATACATTTTCTAGTCGTACATATTATTCAACTTAATTTAGGATACATAGGCTCTCTCTGCTCTGTATTTATCAAGTTTATGAAACAATCATTGCATTCAATCTTTTGGGTAAACTCGATAACATGAATACATTTATTATGTGAGATATATCTATATGACAATAATGTTAGTGAATCTCCTCACTAATGTTTTTTATACATTGTAGGTCATTTGTTTAACCGAATTTTATTCAAGCCCTACGTTTTGTTAGATAATAGGCTTTTCCAGGAAAAGTAGACCTCATTGTTGGCTTTCCCGAATTAGAGGCTTACAACAAAAACAATTTGAAATTATTTAGATAATTATATATTCTATGTTAGATGATGATATTAGATGATTCTAAATGGATTAGAATTGAATAACGGTAGTATGTATCTACGATGAATATTAATCGGTATGGTTTTGATTTGTTTTGTGTAATTCCAAAATTCGCTTTATATAAAATTTAAATATATTTAAAAATTAAATTTACTACATTTTCAACTATTCCATTTTGATATTAAAATATCCAAATGTGCGCAAAAATCAATTTAGTTTATAAACTACAGCTTACGTGTGATACCACATAGCACTATTTAAGATAGTGTATAATCAAAATGTATGTTATATTTCAGATAATAAATGTATTATACGGATATAAATATTTTGTAACAAACATATATTTTATCGATTTTGCCTTAATCTGATGCAACGTTAATTGTACATTGAAAATGTAACAGAAGCCCCATCTATCTACTCCATAGTTCAACAAACAACTCCGCTTCTACCTAAATGTCTCACGTAACTGGACATACTAGCGCCGCGCAATTACTGGACAACACTGTCTCCCCCTCCAACCCCCTGGCCTTTTGTCACTTGACACTGAAGTGGAGGTGGATGGGCGGCCGGACAGTGAGGCTCCACCCGTTGGTCACCATGATGAAACAGGGCTGGAAGGAGCCCTTCTTGTCCAGCAGAATGTGAGCCTCGGCCGTGCGGCTGCCGATCTGCATGTGCAGGAGGAACGAGAGGGGCAGCTGAACCTCGGCGTTGTAGTCCACGTCATAGAGGGACACCTCGACGCCCATGCGCAGCTTGCCGGACCCCTATGTGGTAAGGGGGAGAGTAAGATGGGCACAATACTAACCATTAGCACTCAATAGAAAAGTTTAATCATTTGGACTCAGTATTCGAGTTTAATCATTTGGACTCAATATTGGAGTTTAATCATTTAGAGACAATATTGGAGTTTAATAATTTGGACTCAATATTCGAGTTTAATCATTTAGAGACAATATTGGAGTTTAATAATTTGGACTCAATATTCGAGTTTAATCATTTGGACTCAATATTGGAGTTTAAACATTTGGACTCAATATTCGAGTTTAATCATTTAGACTAAATAGAATAGTTTAATCATTTGGACTCAATATTCGAGTTAATCATTTGGACTCAATATTTGAGTTTAATAATTTAGACTCAATATTCGAGTTTAATCAGTCGGACTCAGTATTCGATTTTAATCATTTAGACACACTATATATTCGAGTTTAATCATTTGGACTCAATATTAGAGTGTAATCATTTGGACTCAATATTTGAGTTTAATAATTTAGACTCAATATTCGAGTTTAATCAGTCGGACTCAATATTCGATTTTAATCATTTGGACTCAATATTCTATTTTAATCATTCTGACTCAATATTCGAGTTTAATCATTTAGACTTAACATCTGAGTTTAATCATTTGGACTCAATACTCAAGTTTAATCATTTGGACTCACTATTCGAGTTTAATCATTTGAACTCAATATTCGAGTTTAATCATTTGGACTCAATATTTGAGTTTAATAATTTAGACTCAATATTCTAGTTTAATCATTCGGACTCAATATTCGAGTTTAATCATTTGGACTCAATATTCGATTTTAATCATTTGGACTCACTATTCTAGTTTAATCATTTGGACTCAATATTTGAGTTTAATCAATTGTACTAAATATGCGAGTTTAATCATTTGAACTCAATATTCTAGCTTAATCATTTGGACTCCATAATCGAGTTTAATCAGTTGGACTCAATATTTGAGTGTAATCATTTGGATTCAAAATTCCAGTTGAATCATTTGGACTCAATATTCGAATTTAATCATTTGGACTAAATAAAATATGACGATGAAAAATTTTCCAGATGTGTACGATGTTTCAAATGACTTGATTATGTCAATATTGATGCTATGCTTCCTTCAGTTGGCCAATAGTGTTTGATACCTAACACTGTCAAAATCTTTTGTTAAATCAATGAAGTTACGAAAAATGTTATGTTTATGCTCGATATGAATATACATTTAAGTTATGTTCCACTGTGCATCTGCCTTGCCTGAATCCTGATTTCTCATCGGCGATTGTTCTCTAAGGTTGAATTTTCAGACGTTTTAGGAGTATGTTAAGAGAATTTAGGAGAATGTATATCATAATAATTTATATTTTCATAAAAACTTTAAAAACGTTTTCAAGAACTTATTTATAACTGCAAATGTTTACACTCCTAATTTCCCAATACATTTTAACTGAACTGCGACATATGTTGTTGTCTATTTCTCGCTTTTATTTATTCTATTAAAAAAAAGTAAAATATTTCTAAGTAACTGTTTTTAATTTAGGTATTTTTTTTAAATAAACGAATCCAATAACTGCATATATAATGCAGGAACTATTTGTATATATATTAAATGTTGCATAAACTAAAAATCTAAGGATTTTATAAAGTAGTCCAATTCTGAATTTTAATTATAAGTGACTTTATAATATAACTATTCCAAGTGTAAATATTGCCAGATTTTCATAAAATGATATTCCTAACCACAAGTACTATTTTATTAAAAACATTTGTTTTAAATATAAAATGCAATTACTTTATCATTAAACAAAATTACAGCAATGATAATATTTCCAATAGCCTAGTTTAAATACCTGTTTTAATTTACTGATGATATTAAACATGTGTTATTTTAATGTTTTTTTAAATTATTCATACTATACAATTTCGTATGGCATTCTGTAGTTCAAATAACCTTGACCACTTTAAAACAAATCCAATTGTAGTGGTACGGGAAAATCGGTTACTGGTTTGATACAATAACCGATCAACACTTTCTGAATGAGAGTAATCTATAATCTGTACACGCTAGATTACATTCGGCTAGAATTATTTATTACCTCTGAACTATGAAATATTTGTTTAATGAACAATTTAGAAATGCGTATATAATTTACATTCAATGTTTTCACCAACGCTATCCAGTAAAAAATATACCCCCTCTTAAAAGTAATATACAGTCGGCTACAGAAGAATAAGTTCACTAGTCCGTTGTAGGGTTGATTTTCAATAGTTTCACGGTACCATACTTCCTACCCTACACCCTTCCTTGAATTACACTAAATACTACGCTGATACAGTTGAATCCAGCATCAAAGGTTACCCGAACCGGTGGTCTCCCCATTATAGTGAAAGCCGGCTTCTAAAATCACAGAGCCATCTGAAAGTATTCCTATCTGAAACAACACTCCTTCGACCCATCAAAAGCAGCTGCAGTTAATAGTAAGAGACTTGGCTTTTGGGGGGTGGTGCTGTGACATACATACCTATGCTACTCAACTCTTCTAAACACTACTCACCTGAAGCAGTAGTTCAACAGCCCAGCCGCCAAGACAAGCTGGCAGCTTGACAAGAGACAAGAGACGTTGTTGGGGGGGGTGGTACTGTGACATACATACCTATACTACTCAACTCTTCTAAGCACTACTCACCTGAAGCAGTAGTTCAACAGCCCAGCCGCCAAGACAAGCCGGCAGCAGGATGGGGGAGCTGCGCATCCAGGTGTCCTTACCGCCCTGCTCAACCAGTCGGGCCCACAGGCTCGTTACCTCCGAGTCCGAGTGGAGTGGAGAGGCGGGCACGAAGGTGGTCCGACCTTCCGGGTCGCAGAGGTTCACCACACCGTCGCGGTTGTACCGGAAGAGCCGTTTGCCCTCCATTTTAAGCATGGCTATCAGGAGGAAGTGGAACAATTTATATGTGAAGTAATTCTTATTAATAAACATCTTTGTACTTAAGATTCACTAACTATTTGTGTTCGTTTTTGAGAAATATTTTTGCAAATAAGGATTATTTATTATCTTATGATGAATAATCCAATAAATGAGATAGGCCTAAAACATATACATTTACATAATACTAAAAATGTATTGGATTCATAAATTATACAAATTTTTACATATTTAAACTACTTTTTTATATGGCCTTGGTAAGCAGTGAATGTGTTAATTATTCAAAGTTCATTGTAAAGTATAGTTAAGTTTTCAATATTATTGATTATTGATTATTATTGATTATTATTTCAATGCTGTAACTAATTTAACATATCCATACTCGATCGGCTTCATAGAGTTTAGCCCCATTAATCAGTTCAGGTCAAACTAATAATTATGGAATTTTCTCATTTTATGAATATAATAATTAAAAAAATTGTTATTATTTAATAATGTTCAAATTACCATAATGCCTCTAAGAGTTCGATTTTCCTCAACATATATTCTTAGCTTGCTCTATTTTTTGAACATTTCATTGTATTCCTATAATAATTGACTAACTATTGTGTTACCTTTGTAATGTTAATGATATTATCAACCCAATAATATTAGATTATTTCATTTGAATTGTTTCCGTGTTTTGTACGCAAACGAAACATAACACACGGAAATGTAATCGACAATGCAAATTGCTCATTATCGTATAATAATATATAATAACGTATGAAACTCTGACTTTTGGTCAACATTGCTCATATATAATCTCATATACAATCTCATATAAATCCGATAAAGATTTTTGAATCCCACACTTTCCTATAGCGTCCGTCCTTGCAAATACTCAATAAAAGGTATTTTCGACATTTTTGATATATCACAATATTTTCGATTATGATTTCCGGGTTTATCTTACACAATAATAAAAAAATTCCAAGTATCCATTATATAGTCAACATCTTACTGTTTTACTTCATCAATGCTAATGGTCCGCTAAACGTTTAAACAGTGTCACTATATAGTATACCTCATTAAATAAACAACAAAAAAATGTTTTTCAGTTAGTCACAAAAATATCCTTAAAGCTAAAAATATTTTTTTGGAGTACCCTACTTTTTCTAACAAACCACTTTTACTCCTTTTCTTTGCGATTTGAATACATATAGGTATGTGGATGGCCGCCCATCTCTAGCAAAGAATAATATATTATTAATCTTCAACACCACAACAAATCAAAGTTTGCATGGTTATTTTTTTAATAGTAGTATTATTAAATTTATGTTCAGGCTTTTAATTATAATTAAAAACAACATTGGTGTATATATATTATTCTTCAAAGTAAAAAACCTTAGGATTTAGATTAAGATATGCTTAAGATTGCTAGTTCATGTTACTTTAGATCAAGGCCAATCCACTGAAGGTCTAATACTTGGCTATGTTTATTGATTTAACTCAATTTTTGTATTCCAATATATATATTTGTTAGAAGCAGAAAAAACAAACCCGCGTTTTCAGGATTTGATACATTTTGACAATACCCAAAGTTTCTCCTAACATAAACAGAAAAGAAAGGACGTCTCGCTTGTGTCCAGGTTAATACTGGTGTTACTCTTTAATTTGTAAATTCATATTATAGATAAAATCGGGAAGTAGCTATCTTGTGTGAAGTGTGTCATATTGACTCTTGTCAAATACTATGTTTTAAATTATCTTTTAATATTAGGTTTTATTAATATTTTAATTATTATTTTTAGAATCAATGTAAAATATGATTATGTAATAATAATTTATTGATATTAATGCTTTACTTTGGTAGCAGTTTAAATAATATTTTTTCATATTTGTTAATTTAGCTTTAAAATTACTTTTTTATATTAGAATTTATATATATTTGTTTATATATAATTCATATATACTATATATACATATATATTCGCATAAGTATGTTTGATATATCAATAATTAAAATATATAATTTGAAAAATTGGATAACTTGAAATGTTTCATATACTGTAATTTCTTAGGGATCGCACCTTAGTAAATATTTTATGTAAATAAGCTTAGAATTTATAATATTCAAAAATGAGCATACCTGAAGTGGCTGGAGGAAACTGTTTTTCATCTGTAAAGAAATTAATACTTTCAGTATTTGTTATCAAGGAAATAATATAAAATAATTATAATAGATTTAAAAGTACAAACATTTTAGAAATAAACTATAAACTTATTTTTGTGAAAAGGTCTCATTCTTTTTGTTTTATAGACAAACATGTAATATATAACACATCATTTTGGTGCAAGAATGAGTAAATATTATTTCACTGTATTATTCTGAGAATTCATGTTTTAAAAAGATGAAAATATTGAGACGTCTAATATTCTTTTTATTAAATAGTTTAATTGACTGAATCAAATCAAGTGTTAAATCAAACCTTACTTTCTTTTTAACTTTGCGACAAAATATCGGGCTTATCCGCTACAAATTAAATAGTGTAATCAAGCCTTTTAATCAATTTATAATTATTTAGTTCATAACATTTCCCAAAACAAAAAACATTTGTGCGTATTTTCGAAAAGAGACTTAAACTTTATTAGTGGATATACAATAATTTATATAAGTATACATTTATTTATTGTGATTTGATTTTTTATTCATGTTGGAATATTGAGTTATTCTGTGCAACTATGAATAAGCACAGAATAAATATATTTTCCAAATTGCTGTAAATATTCACACATAAATTAACGAGGTAACCATTTTTACCTTTGGTAATAATAGGATCCAATTATTTTTAAACAAAATTCGATAATCTCATATTTTCATCTCATTTTTATTAACATATTAATATCTTAAAATAATAAAGACCTACAGGTTTAAAAGCTGTTTGATTCCCGCATGTTAATAAACCGGTTCATCTAACTATTGTCTAAAGCTGTGTAGCTTATTCAATTAGTTATTAAATGTCTGGTTGATACCCTTCCATCTATAAAATATAGCTTGAACATATAGCAATTTGTATGTCTAATATTGTTAATAAACACACTTATTGAACAATCATTTTACTCTTGTAAGGCAACTTCATAACACATATTAGTATAAATTATTTAGCAAATCGAATCTATAATGTATTCATCTATAATTTGCGATTTATACACTTATTATTGTTCAACCTTAGCAAAACAAAAACAGCTTTTAAAGGCGTTTTAACCAGAGATGTTAAATATAGGCCTATCTTTCAGTTTTTAAAATTCTATATCAATCGAATACATTATGAGGTTGGTTTTATGGGGAGAATTCTAAATATATCTCTGTTTTATTAATAAGACGCTTTTGTGGATAGTTTATATTATTTAGCTACAATGATTTCCTAAATTATAATACATAAGATAATGAAAAGTTCTGTCTTTGGCGTATTATTGATCAATGGCCTATTCTAATCGATATTTAGTTCGTTATTAAATAAAACACTCTAAATAAAACACAGGTGGGTCAATTTTTCCCACCACGACGCACCTGTTTCTAATATTAGTTGATAAAAATAGTAATATCCCTCATAATACAGTAACGAATAAAAACTATAGTTCGCGTCTGACTCATTCAAAGACAGTTGTGATATTTACACCCACAGGAATATTGAACTGCAATGCTTCGCTTTGTCCTCTGTATGGATGTATCTATAAAAATGAAAACATCTCCCACTCAATAAAACTCTTTAGAGAGACTGGATATATATATATATATATTTCAGACATTTTATTATTATACTTAAAACAGTTGCATTAATTAACATTGGATGATAACATTATTCGAAATACCTTTGATTTGTGAACTGTGATTTGTTTAATACGTTGTATTATTAGAGACAATATTAGCATATCACGTGTTCGATGACTCATCATGACACATTTATACTTAAACACAATAGTTATTATTGAGTTTTATTTATAATGATAATATAATATGCAATAGAATATATATATTTGAAAATAGTTAAATCTTATTGCGACCTCTTAAAATATTATCAAGGTGTATAGCTATATATTATCTAACATTTAAAATATAAAATACATTTTTAAACAATATGAACCAATTTTATAAGTGGATCAAATCACTGCTGACATTTAATTAAAGTTTTCCTTTTTTGAGTATGTACATTATATGCAATTAAAATCAGTAGACATTAAAGTACTGTCCTAAATCCTAGTGATAATTAGCTTTTCAGATTTGTTACTGACAAACATTGTACTGATGTTGATTATAAATCAACTCTGAAATGCATTAGACAAAGCATGAAATAGATCGTGCTGCTAATTCGTCGTCCGTGTTATGATAAAGGATTACAGGGATACTTTAATTAGATCTATATCATTTCTCGTCTCACATTTCACAAGAGCACGGTGGATATAATTCATGTAATACTTTATTTCCAAAAAAATACAATATTTAAAAATTCATCTTCATCTAATAGATCTCTATATTGATGATGTCAATTCAAATTCAGACAGAGTACGATATAATCGAAGCCGACACCAGCGAACAAGTATGGGGAAGACGGCGAAGAATATTTTAAAAACAACGGGTTACTCTTTATAAAACAGAATGGTGGCATTTAAATAGAATATGCAGTATAAGATAAAAAAACAGTTTCAAAGGATTTAAAGAATTTAGAAAATGAGCAACAATTATACTCTCAATAAAGTACTGCTTCGTAAAAGTGAAATATATTTAAAAAGAAGTGTCAATAAACTAACTAAATATATGTATATCCTCCATTTTGTCCCTCTGGAATTATTAAAAATTCAAAAAAAGTCTTGATTAAATATCAGTCCGGAAATTAATCTCAAGCATAAATGTCACTTTATGTGATTATATCAACTTCTAAATATTATTATTTGCTATGACGTCCACAGCCATATGTTCACTCTTTATTGCATTCACTAGTTTTAAACCACTTCATATACGTTACCTGGTTTGCCTCGCCTGAAACTTATCACCACCGTAAATCTCAACTTTTATTGTTTCAATTCTCTGCAGTTAACAAAAAACAGTAAACAGGTTGGATCTAAACCGGAAACGCTCTGATGTCTTAATGTCTCATGTCAGGCAAAATATTTTACCGACAGAAATTGATTGAGAAATTTATTGCCCTAACTAAAATTATGTTTTATGTCAATTGTCTCCATAATTCTTATTATTTTTGACATTTCCAAAATTTGGATAGCCAAAATTTACAAGTTAACGTCGGTCAAATTTCTAGAAATATAACAGTAATAAAAAATACAAAGTTTCCATCTTTTACAGAATTATTCGCCTTTCCAATAAACAACAGATGATACACTAATTTTATTGACAATACTAGAATATATATTTACCATTTTAACATCGCTCTCTGTAGATTTACATAAGTTTAATAGATTATAAGTGTTATAAAATGTTCAAACAAGATTACGTCTTTAAATATTTCATAATTGATAAGCTTTAAAAATTTTACAAATTTGAAAACTAGATGGTGTTACTTAGTTTTCCTGTTAATATAACTAAGGTTATTATTCAATTTGTACAAAATTACCTTTCGTCTATTATTCTACATAGTTTCATCTGTGTCATGTAAACATACAATTAAAATTTTTAATTCCGTCAAAGTGTTGATATTCCCATTGGAAAGCATTGAATAAATTACACTTCAGCGTTACATTTAAACATCTACTCGGGTTAAAATGTATTCAATTGCTGGCGTACTGAAGAATGATTTTAATTACAATACAAGTAATCAAATTATACTACTAGTATTTTGTACCTAAACAGACATCATTCTGAGTGCTACACGCCAGCAGAATTCGATACCTTTATAATCCCGATAACATAATTAATAACATATTTACTATATATAGAAACATATCAAATTCTACCTCCAAAAAAAACTATCATTGTAAAACATACACAAATAGTAGTGGCATATAAGTGACACAATGCAGATAATATTATAACGTTTGTAAACGTACGTGCACATTTATCAACTATATATTTTTATAGCTTCACAGAGCAATAATTGTGCCTACGTGTACTACTCGTAAAAACAACATTCTACGCGCTAAGAATAACATTAAGTGCGTAAAAGCCAGTATATATACCATTACAAGAACAACAATGTTCTACATAACATCACTAATAATTCGTGAACTACGAAATAAATCTCATCAAAGTCACAATTGTTACCGTTACATGGCATTACCGTTACACCACAGGTTACATCTTCAAATCGTGCTAATATTTCCGTGACTGTTACAAATGTTGCAAAATCTAATCACATGTGATCAATTATTCACATTAGTGACATGTATAACAATTGCTGTGAAATCGATAACAATTGGACAAAGTGTTTAAAACAGCTAGGTGAATAAAACAGACTACTGACATATTATATTTTCAGCCGATAAAATTAAGAACTCGCAGCATCTTTACGTAATGCAAATATTTATGTGCAACAATAATATGCAAATGCAACAATCCGGTGATTTTTAATAAATAGTTATCGATATATTGTATATCGATTCATTTCTACTTTGTAGTCGATAGTCGATTGTAACTAAAAAGTAAATAAACTACTTATTGCACAACATTACTATATGTTGGTAACCCTTGCAGGAGAAAGTTAAGGCCATAACAGACTACTTGTAACTTTGAAAAACTTTAAATATGGTGAAAATCATAATTAAAAAATCATATATTTCTTTCTATAGTATACAGGGTGTTGTAACTTACGTTTTATGTTATCAGTTCCTGGATTGAAAACTTCAACTTCCACTTCAATGTCGTTGTCTTCTTGATCGTCCTCCTCTTCTTCCACTGTTAAAATAGTTTTACTTATAATGAATGGATAAGCAAATTAACAGATTAAATACTTATACTGCTATAATCGCCTAAAATTAGCAAATTGACAATGTAATAAAGAAACGTTTAGTAAATTGCTTTTATTATTATTTATTATGTTTGTTCCGCCTATTATGCGAATTATTTATGTATTCTTTATTATTGGTACAAACTGTTCATTACGCTAAAACATGTTTTCTATCTTCATCTCTTGACTATAAAGTTTTTGTTTGCAAAAAAATATAAATTGAATCGCCAATTTTTAACTCTTTATGCGGATACTATATACTAATATAAAAATAACAATTAAAATAATAATTTTGTAAGGTACGTCATTTTTTCCACCGAAATCTTAATTCGCAATATTTGCAAAACATTATAAACGGAACATATTAGAAAATATAACTAACTTCACCTAGTTCACCAATTACACGTGCCTCAGTAGAAAAAAACGATTTAATCAAACAGTGACCATTTCAAGATAATTACTGTGTTAATGAATCCGTCGCCTCTATAGCCTAATCGACCGTTGTTCAACTGGTTCTATTCAATGCAGGTTGCTTCGCTCAGTCCCCGCGTATACAGGGGGGTATCGCAGACTATTTTCAAAGTTATCCTTCTGATGTGGTTGTTGTCTGCATTTGTTGTTAATTATCAAAACCATTTTGATTTATTATTTACATTACACATATTGATGTATCAGTTGAGTGTCACTTAAATTATTATCAAATGTTGTTTTTAGTAAAAAAAAAAGCACAACAGTAATTGCTTAAACCTATGCTAAGATAAATTTAAAGATGTCGTTTAATGTTAATTTGTTAAAAAAAACGAATCATGTGGTAAAATATTATTATATATTTTATAAATTCTTTTAAAAAGTTAAAGAGTTATATATATATATATATATTGTATGGAATCATACACATTTATAAAAATAGATAAGTTGTGCACAATACATATAATCCACTATTTCATCTCAGTCTGCACTGTTAAAAAAGAATATCATTTTGCACACAAGTAGATGTTTCAAATAAACTGTACACATTTAAAAATAATACTATTTTGAACTTTCCCTGTTGAAGTGTGAATAGTTTTCAATATAAGCATTTTATAAGTTATATTACACACATTATATATATATATATATTATACATTATAAGTAACCAACAATTTGTATATCATTTGCAAATACGTGAAGCAATATGGATAGAGCTCCGGTCGTTGGATAGGCCAATATTGTATTAGTTATTCGGGCACCACATGAAACGAAATGGGTAGGACAAATTAAATATTTAAAAAATAAAATAATTTTTAATGTATGTGTCTTGGCTAAACTGTGAACTTAGCATTACACAAATTAGAGAAAAAAAAGTATAATATTTTATAAAAATTCGAATTGGCATATATTAAACAGATATATAGATATATTAAATGTAAATATCTTCAACAAATTATGTCCATCTGAGAATATAATCGTTTATTTTAACATTGCAAATCTGATACTCGAAATTTAATTATATAACTCAGGGAGTGGTCATACACAAGTGAAGTGTTCTCAATTGTAAATTGATAACTAGGTTCTTGAAAAATTATAGAAATATCTAAACACTAAATATTACAATCATCAGAAACTCATAAAGTAACATAGATATTTATTGATTTTATCAATAGACCATTTTTGAAAAACAAAGTAAATTCTAAAATTTAAAGAAAACATGCTGCTTTAATTCGAGAATAATTCCTGTCCATTATTTAATACTGAACAATCTGTTCAAATATTTAATAAATCATTTAATGTATGTATAGTAAAGCAGAGATTAATAGTTGATAACAGCAACTTTATTCCATATATTGATGCATCTTCTGATAATTAATTAATCAGTAAAAGAAATAATCTTCTCAAGATACGTTGATAATCTATTATTATACATTGGAATATATAGTTATTGATTGAAATTGGTATTGCTTAGCAGACGAAAAATGAGAACATATTTTATCATTTATATTATAGTTCCTCCCGATTTTAACAGCAACCAATGTGCACAACAATAAATGTAGTATAAAAATGAAACAACGACTCTCTCTCGGTCAAATTAACTGATGGAAGACATATAAATCTCAATCAATTTCGTGCTTATCCATATCTCTCAGACTGAAATCACGTATATTTTAATTTTTATAAACTATTTTATTGTTTTTTACAAAACAATTTTTTAAGGCTAAAAAAATACCAAAACCATGGAAATACCAGTAAATTTGTAATCGATATTGGTGAGTTTGAAGAAAAAATAGTCGCATAAGCAAGATTAGGAGTAGATATTTCAACTCTTCAGAGCTTTCTAGGTGTATTTCAAGTATTAAAAAGATTTTCTATAGAACATTAAATAATTCTTGCTATCAAATTATATAAATTTGATGATTAAATTTGTCAATATAATTTTTTTCAAAAAGTACAATTTTTTTATTGAACGTTTTTATTTGAACTATTATATTACATAAAAATGGTTTATATTTTAATTCAAATTTAATATTATGATAAACCTCTATGGAAACTGTTCACCACATAAAATACACAATATTATGTTCGTATATTTAAAAAATCTATTCATTGCCGATTAAAAAAGTTTCCGATAGTTCTTACAGATATGGAACTCAACATTACTTTAATTTTATAAAGCACTCTTATCAATATAAGATAATATTTATATAAAACTATTTAACAAAAAAACTAAACTCCAGTTCCTCTGCTTGATCTTTTGGGATTTCTAATGCATTACATTTATTTAGTGTTGTGTATCCGAGCCTTGATTAGTTATTCATCCTGTCTAGCTGTATTCCCAAGAGAACATTGTTTTTTTTAGTCATGTCATGTTCAGTTAGACCCGCATGATTAGAGGTTGAGGTGAGACAAACAACGCGCGAAAACGTTCGATTTTAGTATTTTACTCAACGTCATTTTTAGTCTGAGATTAGCAGCCTGTGTTAAATCCGATCGAGGTGGTTTGTGTATATAATTTATTACAAGTATATGTGGAGCCCACATTACTGCGTCCGATGAACGCAAATATAATTTCCGAGGAACCATTTCAAAATGTGAAATATAATATGATCATGGTAAACTTAAAGGTGTAGTTTTCCATCAGGAAGAATGAATGTGCATCTTATGCTTTTATAGCTGCTACTCTAAATATGATAAACCATTTTATTGGATTAATTAATAATTTTACGCTAATTATAAATCATGTCTATCTATTGTATGTATTTATATATATTGTATATTTATCAGAGGTATAGTGATAATCTGGAAGACATATTTTTTGTAGGCCAGATGTGGCAACCTTTGTTAGTTGTTATAGTCTAATTATTATGTTCAATTAAGTAAAAACAAAACACTTAAACTAAACAATATAATTTAGTTGATGCTGCTTGCATTGGTTTTATTTTGTTATTAAGTCGAGGAGCTGGTCGTCTATTGTTCAGATTAACCAGACCTACAAGATTGTTGCCTATAATTATGTACTATATGAACCGAGAATTGCATTGATCTTTCTTTAGAATATGCTTTAAATAAAAAGCCATTCCCTAATTTAAAAAACAGAAATTTACTAGTTGAATCGAATGTAATGCTTTCAAGTGATATTTCATGCTTTAAACGGCTCAAAATGTACAGAGGGATTATCCTATTTTTTTCGGAATTGACATCACTCTTAGATTTATGAAATTTATTTATAAAATATTTTAGAAATTATGGTAGGTATTTTGTGATTTGTATAATAGAAATCTAGCAATTGTTGCAAAATATTTAGAAATAAAGCGATATTTATAAATGTTTTAAAATTATGAAAATTTCCTTAAACAAAGAACGCGTATACCTTTCTAGTGTAAAAGAATCGTTTAACAAACATTTAAAAACAATCAGCTAAGGATTTCTATTGAAAATATTAGTTTTTTTTCAACAAATTTTAAACACATTTGTTTATTTAGACTACATGTTTTCAATGAAAAATCGTAAGGAATAATCATTATTAATTAATTATAATATTGTTGATGATTCCAAAATAAATGTTGATATCATCTTGACACCATTTTTTATATATTGGTCTTATATTACAGTCCAAGTTAAATATATAATCAACTTACCGGGATCTGTCATGCGACCCTTTTCCATAAATGCGTTTGTACTAAATCAAAATCTGAAACAAAACTGAAACAATTTAATGTATACTATTTTGTATTATATTAACTACTATAGTAGTAAAAGGTAGTTTACTATATTTTTAATAATTCTATATTTTGTGTGTACTTTATATCAGTTCATATCATTTTAATAAATAATATTTCAAGTAGAATTGCGTATAGAATATCAATCTCACAATTAGTAAGTTATTTCAATCATCATTTTCATAAGTCTTAAATTATAATTTTCAAAAAACATGTCAAGTTTTGAAAGTCGCAACATTAAACAAATTTACTCGTTAGTAACTAATGTTAACGTCTGTTTTTCGCTTTATTACAATTATTTAAAAAATATAACATTTTATTAAATAATGCTTTTTTTAAAGTCCTTCGCAAATTAATATAAACTAAGGCCTTTTATAATAATATATTTTTAAATTGTGTCCTTTATAAACATTATTGTTTTAATTATAAGTACGTCATGCATAATATGTTCACCCACCCATTAAGTTTAAAATTTATGGTAATTAACATGAGGTTCATTTTCTTGCAATATTTAGGAAAGAGTCACTTGATCGACCCACAAAAATACAATCCAAATCTTCCGTAAGCCCCCAAAAATTATAGCAAATTGTAATAATTTAATATTACATAATATGTCCGCTAAGCTAGGGTTATTGAAATATTCAAAGCAATTAATGTTTTGAGAAAAATGGTATAAATATCTCTCGATTATTACAATCTCTTGAATAAATGAAATCGTTGAAAATGCTTAAAGAAAAAGGCGAAAAGTCCTATTTTAAGAAACCGTTATCATTCTTGTTTTTGGAATATAAATTAGCAATTAGAGATATTGCATAATTATGAAATTTATTCTAACTAGAAATACAATCAATCTAATGCAAAAATATGTACAAATTTATTACTTACACAATATAGATCAGACGAAGAACGCTGAAAGATAGTTCATTTTCTTGTGTTGTTAAGTTTTTATGCCCAAAACTAGTGCGAGTGTTTACAATTGGCCAAATGTCGTGTCAAATTAAAAACCGTATGCGTAAATTATAAGAGGCATGATTTAAGATTTAAATAAACTATCACAAAAATGGCATCAATGTATTAAAAAGTATTGATATTATAATTATTGTTCACATAAATTGATACGATAAATAATACAAGAACGCCATGTAGCCTAAAAGTCGATTACAGCTGTAAAGTTTCGTTTCCTATCTTCAGTGTACCAAATGGGGGTTGGGTTCCCATTTATTACTTTCTTTCAAAGGGTAACGTTTCTCTCTATTTCATTTAAACCTCTATTTTTTAGTTATAGTTAATCGCACTAGGTTTTAAGTCTCAATAAAATTATTTAATCAACTATTAAATTAAAACCAGATTTACATGCTAAAACACAGTAGATTGATAATTAGGTGTATCGTTTCAATAAACATCAATGCACAATGTCCAAACACGATTCAAAATAGAAAATAACATAATGCGTGTGTAATAATACACAACTTTTTTTATTTAGCAAATTTGGTTTAAGTAAACGTGCGTATCATTGTAACTTTACATATTTAAACACTGGTCATATAAACGCTTTATCATGATTTTACCAATATTTAGAAAGAATACATTCATTATGACAGAATATTCTATCAAACAAAATTAACACAACATACACTTCATCATATTCTATAGATAGTATTAACAAAGTTGAAAAAAATTGTATCCTCACAGGTTTGATATTTTCAACATTAAAAATTGTTTTGTTTTCTTTTGTATTTGTAACCTCATTTAAGAGTTTTTTAGCTTGTTTGTTTTATTAATTTTAAATTAATCAGTTTTTTAATTCTTACTATTTCACGAAACATCTACAAATATTAAGAAATGTGAAAGGATACATTTTAAATCTGAAGACCCGTCATCGTCATCATTTTTGGGAAAATTAAGTAAAGCAAAATGGTTTAATACAGTAGTTGTTGACTTAAACGTTTTAGATATTTTATTTTTACAAAGACTATGAATTAGTTACATTAGTTACTACAATAGTTACCTACATTAGTTACATTACCATTTTTAAAATAAATTTGAAAGATTAAATTGCGTCTTTAATACTATGCAATTATTAATGAAATTGCACGAACTATCTATTTAAAAAAGAAATTATAGCTGTAACAGTTTCATGTATTTAATGGATATTTCGTTATAGTAGTAAAGAATGCGGTTATTTGTATTTGTATTTTTAATAAAATAATTTACCAAAACAATGTACTTTTAACCCTCTTAACCTATAAGAGAAGCGTAGGATATATATAGTCCGGCAGCCAAGGCCCTAAACTCGTTTTGGTTGTTAAAGTTTTTTTTATTGCTGATTATTAATCATTTATATGTATATAATGATATCCAGGTGGGTGTGGAGTTCTCACCTTTGGGGAAATTGAGAAAATCGAGAAAATCCAAGATGGCCGCCACCGAACGCTTAAAATCCAGATTTGTTAATATCTCAATGACTATATAACGGACAATAATGACCAATATGTCGTTTTATATGTTTTCAGGTACAAGGAATCCGATGAAACCATCATTTTAATGATACAGACAACATAAAACTTTTTTTTGCAATATGCGACAAAAATTGAATATAATATTTGATATTCTGAATGGCATATAATTCGGCAATTAGTCGA
>JAUZND010009553.1:0-29713 GCA_034780555.1 Coelogynopora nodosa
GCTTTACGTAATACTTGAACAGCCCCAAATGGAAATTAATGTATATTGCAATTATTATCTTGGAGCAGTGTATTATACTAGTATAATAATTGTTCCAATATTAGCATAACAAATTAAGTTTTGGATAATAATTATAAGATATTTTCAATGCATAAATTGTTGATATATACATAGTCTTATAAAAATATAATTATTTTATAATTTGATTACAACAAATACAAAAATCCATATAATTTAAACTTTGAAATCATGATACGTGTGAAAAAATGTACGCATATCTAACTCACTACAACAAATAGTTCTAAACACATTTGTTACAAAAAGTATGCACAATAGTTGCCGAAAAAATTGAAAACTTTATCAAATTGCAATTAATTCAAGAAATAATTGCAAACGTTGTAATTAATTAATTGCACGTTTCGAAAGTTGCAATTTATTGCACAACAAATTGCAACAAACGCGCTTTAATGTTATTATAAAAAAATTGCAGAAGTTATAACTAATTGTGAAAATTGTGAAAATTATAAAAAATTGCAAAAAATATAGTCGCCATTAAAAATTCAATGTCGCTATGAGGACTTAAAAACGTATGTGGTTTTCAATTTCAAGTTTAAGATAAATTTCCTTTTATCAAAGATTTAATTTAAACGAATTATTTATTATTTTAAAGTTAAAATAACATTTTATTTTAATTACTTGTAGTGAATAAAACATAAAATAATACTGTGGGCTAAATAATTATTAATATAAACTTATGATTTCCAAATAAAAGCGACTCTATTATAAACGAAATTATATACCTTTTATAAATAGATACAAATTATAAATATTCAAATATAATATTTCTAAATTCCAAAATGTTGTTAAAAAACGAATTAAGTAATTAAATAAAAAATAAATAATACCCTTTAATGTGAAAAATGCTGTACAAATTTTAATTGATGAATTTATGCTAACATTTGCTTGTACATCACCAACGTTAAATTGTAATATGCAAAACATTGTCTCGTCCTGCCTATTCATAGAAGCCTTTAATTACGATAAACAGAATGATCCAATTATTTAATTTTTCCCGTGTGATTCACTCGGTGAATATTATTAAATGCTCCCCATAGATATTGTATATACTTTTAATACACCAAAATTAGTAATTTAGTGAATTGTTGTCCCATACTTTCGGTTTCGATCGTTATAGGCAAAAGATCAAAACATGTCTACGTCATGTTGCGCATTCGGTTGTGTAAATCTCGTCACACTAAATGTTCCAGGTTATATGTAAATTAAATGTCAAATTTTGTTTTTATTAAAAATTTTTGGTTCATAATAAACCAATGAAAACCTTTATTATTTGCCTAGCACGCGAGTTACTCTATTTAATATGAAAATATTTAGAATGTCAATCTAGCTGTAATAATGCCAATATCTTTGGTGCTCCATCAATTTGTAGATATGTCTATTTCATGTACGAGAAAAAATGATATCTCATTCTCTCATCGATGAGAGAATGTTACCGTTACCCTTGTGAATCACTCGGTGTGCAATATTTGTATTCCTTTTGTGATCTTTGCCAATATTATGTGTGTATTTTTATTTACATTTTATTCTTATAAACAAACATTACACGTTATTAGATTTTCTCTGTTCATTAATAATATTATCGTACAATTAGTTACAAATTTTATATATATTTTGTATAAATATTTCCAAATTTATGTTTTTTACTACTAATTTAAAGTAATTTAATTCAGTAATTTAAAACTAATTTAAACTTTTTTTAGATAATAACTTTCAATATACTTTATGTATCCTAATAAAATAGGCATTTTAAGCATAATTTTATAATTCGATATTGAAAGTTGCAATTTATCGTCTAAAATGCAAAAGTTGCAATTTTTCATGAAGAATAATGATAAAAGTTACGATTAATAAATGGGCTAAATTTGCGAAAGTTACACTTTTAACCGTTACATACAACCGAGTTGCAACAAATTGCAACTTTAGTGCAACTTAGGCCATTAGTGTTGTCACAATTAAGAATTTCCACATGATTATTTTGTAAAATTTATGTAAAAATTATTGACATTTTATTGTATGAAACAATATAGCAAAGTATACAAAGGCATAAACATATAAAATGTGTATCACATCACTCAATTAGATTGGATTAGTATCTTAACCATAAATTGTTAATTAATACAAATTAAAGATAAATAATGAGATGAAGAATAATTATACTTTGTTTGCCAGAGTTAAAAATTCACCAAAATACCAACCAGACAGACTTTACATTGTTAAAAAGGGTTTGAACATAAATCCGGATAAAAATCCGGAGGACAAATCCGAACATAATTTAATTTATTTTTTAAGGTCGTCAATGCAAAAGTATCTAAAATAAACAAAACAGATTTTAAAATAATCAAGTTAATTAATAAAAACAAATGTAAGGGATTTTAGAATGTCGATAAAACCGGTCAAAATACGCATACATTTATATTAATTATGAAATATACAAATAAAAGAATTACAACTATTTTTAAGCAATTATTTCATTCTTTAAATTGTAATTATTTGTTTATTTTGTTACTTGTTTTAATGCCGACCTTGAAAACTAGTTATTTATTCCTCCGGTTTTTCCTCCTCATTTCTCCCCCGCATTTAAGTGACAACCGTTTAAAAGATTTAAAACAACAAGTTCGACAAAATATGATAATCTTTAACGATTATAGACTTAAAACAAACAAATGTTTATAATATATACGTAACAATTACTTATTTTTGTTTTGTAATGATCGGTATTCATCAGGCATATATGTAGTATTACTGATATTTTAATAAATATAAATCTACTAAAAAGTGTTATTCTATGAAAAAACAATTGCGTTTTTATTAAAATTTTAATAAAATTAAGTATTTACTTAATTTTTGCTATTACTTTATATAGGCTACTACTGTAAGTAATAAATGTTAACATAATTATTATATTTCCTCTAACAACATGTTTGATTGTAATTTGATTCTTTATATATTTTATAAATTATACCATTTAAGTATAATTTTTTTTTATAAAATAGCCTTAAGCTTATTAAATATTACGGATATTTTCTATTGTAGTACTAGCCTATTAATTTGTATTAATTATTTAAAAAATACGTGATTGGTCCGGAGACAATTGTTGAAACAATTAACGTTTCAATAATGTAGAGCAACATCTACAAAATAAATGTTGAATTCTTATTACCTAATAATTACATATAATCTGTTTCTTAGGCGAAATAATTTATAACTAACACAAAATTCTCTCTTTGAATAAACAAGGGACAGTATACAAACAACCCAACTAGTTTTTTGAGCAAATTTAAACCATTTCATATGTAATTCTATAAAAAGGAGTTAATATTTTCTGCATTTATTAAAACTATAACAAATATTATGTGAAAATAAACTTCATTAAAAACACATATTTTGGCATAATCCTGTTTAGAGTCATGCAATCATTATACATATAATATAATATATTACATTTCACATAATAAATATATATGCAATTATAAGCTATGTATAATAGTTAAATATTAAATCTAATTTTCCCTAGAATTATAGAATACTACACAAACGCATGGGGAACAGAGATCATCAAAATATTGAAACTGTCAAAACTAGGTTTAACTTGATTATAGCCTATATAATGAAAAATAACAGTTTTATCAGAATATAAATGATTACATATATAAAAGCAATCATTTGCTTGTATTTGACATTCAATTTTAAAAGTTAATTGTTCAGCTACACTATACCGATAAAAGGAACATATTATTTATAAATGGTTCAAAATTTAAATCATTAGTAGGCCTAGGCCTAAACTTCTAAAAATACAATTAATAGTATATGAAGTGATTTATAATAAAATTAGATTTATACATATATAAAAATTAAAACAAATAAGAATATACATTATCCATTAAATATTATATTAAATAAATTAACTAGAAATAATCACTAATCGCACTTTCTATTGATTCCATCAAGTTTTAACATTCGAAAAGATAAGTAATACATTTCTCTTTACGAATTTTAACTGTTCCCCAATTATTATGAATTATAGAACTTATTAGTTCTTTATTAGTTCAATTGCTTTATTTCACCTAAAATATCAATTTATCTTTGGTTAGCTTATAGGGCCTATAGGCTACAAGTTTTCTAAATTTGACTTTAGTGTTAATCATGAGTAGTTGAGATGAATCGAAGACTGCACGCTTCTTGACCTTCTCCTTTACGACCTTTGTTACGGTCTGCCGCATCATTCAAAACAAATTGTATCCTCTGATCAACCTCTTTCTCACTGGTGTTGGAAAAACTATGTCCAATAGCAGCAGTAGTAAGGGAAAGCTTTATACGACATCCTGCAGTGACTCACCTACCAAAGGAAAACACAAAAATATATTAAAATTTTTTTATGTGCTCATATTATCTACATAAATGAAAACAACATTTACAATCACTTATAATGGAAACATTGATGATATTTGATGATCATTAATGATAATGGGGATACTTTCATACAGATTACAGAAAGCATTATAAAAATCTATAAAATTTAATGATTGAAATACCACTTTGTGTAAATTATTTTCTGCTGATTAGGCCTAATACAAAAAATATAATAATCTTCAGCGAAAAGAGTGTATTATTATACGTGTGTTCAGGGTGTGTCGTACAGTTTAATGTTATGATATATATGTATATAAAGTATGTGCATAGCCTATAGTATATTTACTCAAATTAAAATTATTTATTGTTTGCGAAATTAATACTTGTTAATTCGTTTAATAATTATTCTTTAACTGTTGTTTCATACGTTATTAATATTTTGTAATAATACAATAGTATATTATATAACAAGAAAACGAATTTTTGTCACGAGGGCGATGACTGAACTGGACAAATGAGTTCGATTATATAGTCATGTTGGCATTTGAGTTTATAAGTTTTTTTTATTATAAATATCAGATAAATTATATAAATTTCAGATATTTTCAGATATTTTCAGATATATTCAGATAATATTTCAAATATGTATTATAGTATTCAATCCTATTTCAATTCAAACTTAATAATCTCTACATTATCTCCTTCTGAAAATCAAAACTATAAACAATGAATATTAAAATTTTAATATTGATTAATTTATATATTATGACGCATAAATTAAATATTATATAATGATATTATTAATATTGAAATGCCGAAATTATAACAAAAGCCAATCCCTATAAATCAATCTGTAAATCTGGGACTGTCATTTATATGTCTATGTTATTATATTTCTTGCCTAGTTGTGTCGGAATTCCGTAAATGTCTAAATAAAAAAGCCATTAACGAATGATCAGTTCAGTTAGGATTTATTTTCCTCAAATTAAGTGACCCAATTGTGAAATTAAAAAAATATAAATTTATGATTTAGTCAATATTCATGATTACATTATTATTATAAATAAAAACGGAGTATATAAGGATATACATGAAAGAAAATAAAACAAAATCGTTTTAAAGAAAGCTCGTTTGTCAGAGCTCAAAAAGTACAGATGTTAATTAAAAAGAATAATTTACAGTTTTCATTGACGCTTTCACAACCCTAAGACAACTATTTACCAGATATCAGAGATAAAATTTGTATTATTCATGTTCCGATTAAAACATTTCGAAGAGGAAGAACATGTGGATAATAAGAAATAAAAAACCATAAAATTGAGAGTTAGAGCAAAGAATTTGAATATGTTTTAAAGCAATGAAGAAGAAATGAAACTCAGATTACAAAAATTTGATTAAAAAAAAATTTATTTTGAGGTTGTAACTAATGGCTTCAATAAATACAAAATTTCTAAAAAAAAATATATATATATATATATCTACCTGCTTTTTGAGTTTTAATAATACAATCTATTTAAAAAATTTGAAAGTTTAAAATGTTTGAAACCATAATACATTAATTACACATTAATATATATCGCTGAACTATTTAGGCTATATAAATCTTAGGTACTTATATAGTAACGTGAAATATGCAATTTGACTGTTTATGGACAATTTAGTTTAAAATGACTTAATGAAAACCTACTTTTTAAGAGATGCTCTAAATTAGCAGAAAAACTGAGCCGCCCACTTGCTCCGGTCCAGTTGAATCGTAAATGCAATTCCGCGTTAAGGAGTCATTTCATGGCGCGGAACACAAAATCTTTTATTGACGATCCACCTGTCAGGACCACCTGATGTATCTGGAAGTAAGTTCGTGATATAACGTAGCAAATCATTAATAAAAATTACGAAGCAATTATCGTATAATTTTTTGTTGTTAACATGTTAAAATTTGTATTTGTTTTATGTATATTTGCCTCAGTGAATTAATGTCTCATTCATTGAAATAACAATGTTTTGAAATATTTTGAAGATAATTAATAATGTGGGAATATTTTTGTAATCTCAATAAATACAATAAACCGATTTAGGCTACACGAAAAGATTATGACATATAAAGTTATCTCTGGACAGTTGCTTCTGGACTATGAAAATTATCTTCAAAAATGTCCTCTTGGGACTGTTGGGGCTTGAGTTATACTAGTAGGGGAAAATGGCTTTGTTGCAATATCGTGATAATTTCGCTTGCAGCTGAAAGCGATTTTATGATTGAATATTGTTAATGACATTTAAATGAGGTTGAATTTAAATACATCGTGTTGCATACCTAATCAAAGGTATTGATGCTACAAACAAATTAGTAACATTTTTAGAATCGAACAATGTAGGTTCACTACATTTATGTCGATTTGTGTATTTGTTTAAATTGTCTTTCCGAACACTGTAAAAATCATTGTGTCACCCATATCGTAGGTACACAAAATTTATGTCAAATTGTGTATTTGTTTAAATCATTTTTTACTATTTTTCTGGCGCATATTCCAAGTAATCCAGCAACACGACAAGTAAGTGAACCCGTTTTTAATGGAAATATCTAAATTTGTAGGTACATGCAAAAGATATGTAATGACTGTCTATGTTATATATTGCATTTATAAATACTCCATTTTATATAAAAACATTATTATCATGTCTATTTTAATAGGATACATAAAGTATATTGAAAGTTAATATCTAAAAAGAGTTTTATGCATGTTCGTACTATGTTAAATTTGCACAAATGACATTAAATTTAAATATATTTTTTTGTTATTACTAGGGAAACTCCTGGAAGCCGAAATGGACTAAAAAATTCAAGAAATCGGCTGATCTACCTTTTTATGATAAGGGGCGAGACTGAAGTTATGAAGGACTACAAACCTTTTAGTGATGAATTCCATAAAGGATGCCAAAAAATGTCTATACCTCCTCTGCTTCTGTTCTTTTGTCGGATGTTACTTGAGGGACCAACAGCAACAACCTGGACATTAATCAAGCTGTATTATTGTCTGCAGTGCTTTCCAAATTCTTTGCATGAATAAAGAGGGACAAAAAAGAAACAAAGAATTGAACCCCTCCTAACCTGTGTGTCTTAGTATTTATGTAAATACTCGATTTAGAAGCTAAGAATTAATTGAAGAGCTTATAACCACTTAGGACTTTCAATTGGCTTCTATCGAACCAAAAGGATTTTAGGTGAAATGGAATATTATGTGGTAGCAAAACTGCAGGCAGGAGAATACCAGATTCTGTGTACACGATCTTTAAACCAGAAAGCTTCATTTTGGGTGCATTTAATAATGCAGTTCACAATCCATGTTCAACAACTTCAATGGATACATTTTATGGCACAGTAATTGTTGAATTTAGTTCACCTACTGGAGTTCGAAGACAGCTAATCATTTTGAATGACTTGCCGCGACAAATGGATCCAACACTTCCAACCAATTTAACTTATATTATCACTCTTGAAAAGATTTGGTTAGCCTGCATGGTTCCTTGCTATTTCCCAAATGATATCTAACCAGAACACGTTTTGGACTGCCATGAAGTCCCTCTGGCAGTCTTACATCTACTCTTGAAATAAGTTTACGATGCTAATGGTGTTTCAGAGTCAATCGATGTCTGTATTAAGCAAAATGCAATAAAGTCCCTAACATTTAAGTTCTGGATCTTTATCAAAGAATATCAAACTCTCGTTTTTATATATATATTATATATGTCAGTATAAACAATATAGTTTTTAAAATCTTTAACAACTTCGTTCTTTTAAATGTAGGTATTTATTATAACCTACGTATACGCAGTTGTGTCAATAGAAAGTGTTCATACTTTTGTCTGATACATATATTATTCTTATTAGGCCTATATTATTCTATTATTTATATTGATTAAATTTTTAATATTCTGTTCCCATGGCATATACGCATCTCATTACGTTTTATATTTTTTATTAGCGACATTATTAAATAATGTTAAATGAAAAATATCGTCCTAGAAACGAAGATTTCCTATTACGCAAAGAAGGTATTCAGTAATAAAGTTGTGATGCATCCATAATATGGTTTATAACTATAATAATCGATATATTTCAAACAAACATTCATTCAAAACTAATTTAATCTCTTCAACAGTATATCTTGTACATGCATTATAAAACGATGCGTGCACTTCTTGTTAATGAGTTTCCTAGTTTTCACTTCAATTTAGAGATCTTCTAATTGCAATTAAGACCCCAGTATAGTGAATGAATAAAGAGAGCCCCACAATGTATTTCGTAAAATAGCCGATGGATCTTAATATAAAACATAATTCTCTTTCCAATATGGAGAATTAAGTATCCCTAATGTTTAAAAGTAAATTATTTTATATATTTGTATTTGATTCATAAATGCTATATATACATGTATACAATCTTCAAAAACAAATTTAATCAAAAAACAATCTATAGAATCATATAGAAGTCGCTAATATAATTAGCTGTCCTTCTGTTTTGTGCCCAGCAAAGCATAAATATTGATCGAATTATAAAATATTTTGATCTTTTGAACTTTTTTCTATAGTTAAAAAAATTAAGAAAAAATAATGTTTTTAAAACATTTCAAAAGATACTCTATAATTTAATCAAAAGTTTATGCGTTTAACAAACATGGGAGTATATTATTAAATTTACCATTTTAAATAAATAAAATAATATTCCATACAATTTAGGATATGTAAATAAACCAACATAATCATATAACAAAAAATGTACAAATAATCAATAAAGTTATAATTCGACTCGAGGACTACATTGACTGTGATCAACATTACACTTTTCTTTCGTTGCGTATTCGTCGGAAGTTTCTGATCTCAGATCGAGTTCCCCCTCGTACTCCCAGGCTCCCAAATGTCCGCAGTATGTTACCCGTAATCCTGATGCAGTCTCCTCAATGATGTTCCACTCCTCTCGTAGTTTGAGCCCTCTGTGCTCGTACGCAAGTATAACCCGTCCCTCTTTGTCAATAATTCCCGATTTTTCATGTTTAATATTGATCTTTCTATTTTCAAGGCCAGAAAACAAAAAGCTGGTGTAAACGGTAATGGAGTTTGAGACTTCTGCCAATGATATGCTTACTTTATAACAAGCTGAACAGTCATGAAACTGGTTTTTACCAACTGCAACGACCCATTCTCCTTCCAGCGCTTTAATTGAAGACTGCGTTTTCAATGGCTCAACTGTAGGGCTGTTTACCCGTGATGAGTGGGAAGATTTACATCGAATTGGTGGATTTTCTGCCTTCATTTCTACACAGGCGTGCTCAGTGACAGCACAACGCAGAAATTCGGTGAAATCGTCATTGCCGTAGGTGTAGATGCATTCGAACGTGCAGGTCTGATTTGTTCCACAGGCCTGCATGCAGAACAGTCCCTTGCGACAGTCCACATCGGACATGCAGCGATACATTTTGGCGGAACAGTGCCAGCTCAGGCACCACATGTTCGGAATACTCCCGTCCTGCTTGGCAGGATCAACGGGGACTCCAGTCACATGCTGGATAGTGGTCAATATTACGACAAGAAAGGTGAAGCTGACGGTGTGCAATACAGTTGGTTTATACATCACTTGTTGTTGCACACAATTGTTGGTAGTTATTCCTGTAATATGAAAATTGGTAACGGTGTAATCTGAAGTTATACAAGTCAACTGCTTGTGACATGTTATGTTGGACTATAGAGATTATCTCAAATATTAGTATGTATATGCAGTGCTTTGAATGCAGTATTGTTTTATTAATGACGATTATAAAAAGTATGAAAGTTCAAGTGTTTTAACTACCTAAACATTATACAGGTTGTGATAATTTGTTATAAATTTAACTGACGCAAACTAATTGAAAGTCAAACAGATAAATATTATCAACATAAATACCTGATTCATTGTTTAACCTGTGTGAATTTTAAAGAACACTTTTTTTTTTTTAATATATAGATAAATCGATATTATAGAATTATTAATAGTAATTTATAATGACAATGATCTTAATCAGAATGTTGTTGCGAGTTCAGTGATATAACATTTTAAACCTATACATTGTACTTATGGCCTTCAAAATAGCCCACAATGTAAGTACCCAATAATACATGAATATTTAACATTTTTGAAAAACTTTTTCTTTTTGTTTTGTTCACGTAAAAAGTAAATGAAGGGTTAGGAATCAGTTTTAATGTCTAACAAAACTTGACAATTGTAGCGTTATATACAGTATACTATCTTTTAAGTAATTGCGGTGACAACTGTGGGGCGTGCTCGGTCAGCGTAAAACACCCGAACTTCAAAATTCTGCTTTGTTGTACAACTCACAATTCAGCTATAAAAACGCAGATATACCTGACATTTACCTGTTAGTGTTTGAACAATTTAGAAATAGCCGGTATAACCTATCCCAATCGTTGAAATTACACTTTCCACCAACTTACAAAATTTATTCATTATAATATTCAGAAAATATTTAATATGTACAAAAAAGGGAATCAACAGAATAGGATTTCTGGGCACCTCACCATCTGAGCACTTAGCCGCCACGTACTATACTACCGTATTTTTAGAGTATACGAAAACTACGATTTTTAAATCAGAAAAAGAAGTTACAGTTGAAATTCAAGATTCTCCTAGATTTTTCAATAGCGAAGTCGTCTACTTTTTCATTTCCACCTTTTGCTATCAAAGTTTAATATATAAAAAATATAACACTTTCATATGCTACTATTCAACATAATCGATTCGTCATACAATACTTTCTGTATTATTTAACCTGAATAAAATTACAGACTTCCAATATATTAAATTCCATTGAGTCAAGTAAAAGCAATATATATAAAAATATAGAAACAATCATTTGAGAACGTCATAAGATAGTGTGAATTATTTAAAAAATATTTATTAACCAACAAGTTGTTAGTGGAAGTTTGTGATACATGCAATGTGTACATAATACCATTTGTAATATGATTCAAACCCGAATAGGCAATTAAGATAGAAAAATAATAGATGAATAATGTCTGAATATAGTGAGAGAATTAAGCCGACTGTACAGGTCTACGGAACACCAACAAACGAAACAGGCTGGATGTACTTCCTGTCTGTCAACATTCGCGTAAATAATATACATTTTTAATTTTAAAATAATAATAGGCGCGTGATCGATAACAAAATACATTATAATAAATAAATATATAAAATTATAACTCGACTCTCAACAAGAGAAGAAGCACGATGCAGATACAAAAAATATTTTAAAAAGTTGAACGGTATTTTGTTTCATAACAACAGTGGCAACTTTAACACTATATACAAACAATAAAAGAAGATTAAGTCCAATGTACATGTATCAAGACTTAATAGTATATAAAAAAGATAAAATTGCGTAATAGCCACGCTACACATATATTATTACATTCGACAGTCACAAAAAAATACGTCACATAATTGAAATACACAAATTCTGAATCGTAGAGGTTACCACGTAAGTCAATGATATGTTAGTTACATTATAAAAAAAAGATTTTTCTATATGAAAATATAGAACACAATATTTTGCCTAATATTCTTAACCAAAATATGTTCTTGTCTGCCATTATGACAAATATAGCATATGAGAAAACCACCACTAAGGTTACGGGGCCGGATTAAAAGATAACCATTGAAAGTATGTCAATATTATTATCAATACGAATATAATTAATTTAAAAATTAAACTTGGAAATGTGGAGATACATACAAATAAAGGGTTAAATTACATAATAGTGTAGATGCAGACATTTCATCAAAAAGTGTGCATAATGATTTAATAACTTGTTAATGAGTTTATAATTTCAAATTTTATAAAAACTGAACACATCGAGAAAACGAGTGTAAAGCATTACTAACAAACACATATCATTTAGAGTTATCCAATATCGAGTGTTCTACTCAGACTAAAACTTAATTGTAATTTTATGTCATGATCTGCAATATTTATGCATAAATGATGGCACAACGAAATCATATAATATTATGTGCAAAACTTTCGTTGGAACTGTTTAAAAAATAATTTACCCTTTACATAATTTTATAATTTTTATGACTTTAACTTAATATGGTAACCTCGAATGACCCTAAACAAATAAAAAAACAGTACTTGTATAGGAAGTACATATGTATTATGGAAGTAGATTATTGGTATTGGTACACCATGACTATGGGTAGTCGGTCTAATTCTCTCACTGAAAAAATGCACGAAACAAAAGAAAATTATGTACAGTTTGTTAGAGTAGTAACTATAGCAATAATAGAAAACTGTAAAAAGACAAAACATTAAAAGAAATCACGAACATAGATACAATATCAAGTATTAAGAAGACTGAACAGAAAAACATAAAATAGAAAATGAAAAGTCAAAATAGTTTTGGAGATGAAAAAATGTTCAGGAAAAACAAACCATTGTTTTGATTATTATAACTCTTTTATATATTGACAAACTAATGAATTGAAATGTTATACATTGGTTGATCTAGATATAATATATTTCTGAAACAAAGATGAAGACAATAGCAATGCATTAATTATATGATTAGTGATTACATATTGTGTTATAAGTGTAATTATTTGAGGAACAGCTAAAACAATTTACGGCAAAAACAGGATTGAAGTTCCCTGTGTAAAAATCAATTCTGAAATAATATTAATAATAACATGTCGATGATCATTTTATTTTTCTGGAATTAAATATATGTATATATGTCATTTGAGTTTAGTCAAATGAACATTAGAAACCTGCAATAGAAATGATTTTGTCTCCATGATCCTAAAGATTTTTCATATAATATAATTCCTGAAGTTTTAATGAATTACGTTTAAAACGTCGACAAAAATATACAAAAGCTTGGTAGATTTTTATAAAACAATACTTTATAATAAAAAACACTTTTACCGCAGATTCAACTGAAAATTCAAGTGTTAATTCAGATAAATAATACAAAGAACAATTTAATCACTTTTCAACTGGAAATAAAACGTACAATTCAACTGCATATTTATACATGGATGCAACGAACGATGTGTAATTTTTATAGGGGATACATTAATTTATTACTTTCGGTATTTTAAAGTTTCAAACTAAACAACTATTTTAATATGATATTTTTGTGTATTTTCATTATAGAATAATACTTTCTATTTTGTTTAAACCTTACCACGGCACTACCATGTAATTATGAAATATTTAATAAAAACTAATAATTGTAATTAGCATGAGGTTTCACCCAACTAATATATATTACCAGCTAAACAGTGCTAGGAGAGCTAGAATGTACAACTTTGAGTAGCCCATTACCCTCGCACTATATATAATACAAATATAATACCAGCATGCCAACAATTTAAAACAAGTAAAGTTTTAAAAGATAATTTATGCATACTACCTAAGACACAGTTGAATCGAATTAGATAAAATCAACAATTTACTGTTTTCGCAGTAAAATTCAGAGTGTGTAACACTGCTTGCATCAAGAGATTATTCAAAGTAAGTTTGTAAAGCATCATTTTTATTCAATTGTTGGTACACTGGTATTATTTTTGACTGCAGCACGAGGGGCGCGGCGTTGACAACTGAAAAGAGCTAACAATATCGAAAAGCAGTTGACTGGCTCTATTCGTATTTCTAGTAATCTATATTAGTAGTGTAAAATCAATTGTTATTTTTCTATATACAGTATTAGCTATATTGCTTCCGCATTTCACCCATTTTAATCTTTGCGTATTATGATAAAGTTATGTCCATTTATTATATTATGATAATAACTTACAATACAAGGAGATTTTTTACTGCAAGTTTTTACATTTTTGCACCTGACATTATTTGCCTTAAGTCGACAAGACATTTTTCTTTCTTTCTCAATTTAAACCTCACCTAGTCCGCGAATCCACTTTTTATGTTCTTTTCTCCATGATTAAACCTTCGACGGTCTTGGGGAGTAAATGCAATACTCACTCACTTCAAAAGTATAACATGTGAATAAGTAATAGAAGTTTAACTTGTTGCAATGCTAGCATGTATAGGCGCGCCTAGTGTAAGAATAATGCAAATGACTGAGCAAAAATACACGACCCTAGGCCTCGTTTGTTAGTGATACAGTAGACCAAACACTAGAGTAAGTTGCAAATAAACGTTACATGTTTTAGAGATATACTATAATTATAATTGCAATAGATTATTTTATCTTGCTGATATGTATTAGAATCTGAGGTTGAATTTCTAGTTGAATATGTAATTAAATTGTTATTTGTACTATTTGTTTGAATAAGCACTTTAATTTCCAGTTGAATCTGCGGAATCTGTATACATCATACTTGATATATTATTTAAAAGTAAATTGAAATATATTCTATTCTTGTATATTAATGGTAAGAAACAAGTTACGTTACGATAGATAAATAAACAAATATTGCATTACACAAAATATATTGCGTTCACCATAAAATTTATAGGAAAAAGTTTAATAAAAAATGGAATAACATATTATTGAAAACAATGAATATGAAACGCTAACAAGTTAACACTTACAATGTATTAATTTATTAATTAAATGAAATATATAAATCATTTGAGCCATTAGTATGAATAATTATACAAGTGAGGCAAGTGCAGTGATTATATATAATATGTAACTTAAAAAATGTGAGCATCAAAATGATTTCCAAGTTTTCAATATTTTAAATCTGCTTTGGTAAGGTTATCTCTGGGGAAGTGGCGATAGGTGGAGTTTCCCCCAGTCCTGGACTATAATATAAATTAATAATTTCATGTTAATACCGTTTTTAATAATTGTAATTTAAAATTATAAATCTATGACGTTATCAAAACATTAAACAGATATAAAATCAATAACCACGAACGTAATTACCTGAATTTGTTGCATCGACTACAATATACTATAAATATGAAAGCAAACTAAAAGGCTTTTAACTAATACATGGAACTTTCACTTACCTCTGTTGTGAGATAGTCATAGCTTGATTGAAGTGGACCCACGACACGACAAGGACCCACGTCTTTAAGTTAGGACCGGAATACACGAATCACGTCCGCGATCACCTCTCGACAAATGGGACAGACAGGGTTCAGCTTTGCGGCTAGGTTTTGAGCGCACTCGTAACACATGCAGATATGGCCACATCGGTAGATCGCGCAGTTGGACTCCTGGCCAAAGCAGATGACGCAGATGCCCGAATCCTCCTCCTTGTCAGTCTTCGGAGGCTGTCACACGGGGATGCCAGGGACAACTCAGTGTTTCAACAAAATAGTGACATATAGAGCGGTTAATAATGTTAAATTTCTGTTTAAACAGGTCCAGGGCCGTAAAAGTGGGCCAAATACATGTTTTTGCTTATAACTCTTTGATGCTTCGCTTTATATGTTTTATAATTAAATAGGTTAGTGACCATGAAAAATGTAATATACATAGTAATTTATAATTTAAATAGCAATATCAAACATGGTTTACAATCGGAAAATTGGTCAAAATGCATGTCTTCGTCTATATCTTTATTGATAATACTCCGATTGAAAATCAAAAATTCACTCCGGTATAAAAGTAACAACTGAATATTAAAAATCCAATTGACACAAAGAAAACCAGCGTTGCAAGATATTGGAGAAAATCGCTTTGTAATTTAGCCTATAGTAATGAACGTATGTAATCGCCCGCTCTCATTTACACTCCAACATACTAACTTATTAAAAAAAATTCTTATAAAATTTTCTAAATTTATTTCAATTAAATAAAAAAGAGAGTAACATATAATGTAAATGAACCAACTGGTGGACCATCAACATTATTAAATTTCATGATAGTTTAATTTATAAATAAAATGATAAATATGTTTTAAACGTGTATTCAAAAAAACATAATGTAAATTTTCGATAAAATGTTAAACTTGTTAGATGAGTAAAACATTATATTAAAAAATTAAACTGCTGAAATAATTAAAACAAATATAATTTTTTTATTTTAAAACCAGTATTCAGATGATAATATACATAATACATTTTAAAATCGCCACAAAATATATTAAAAACGTGGTAATATTTTAAATAGATAAAATTATGAAGTCACCCCAAGTACTTAATTCATGAAAAATATAATCTATTTAGCAGATGATTGTGAATAACAGACCACTTGCACGTAAACATTTTGTACTACAATGTGAGTAATTCTAACCTAACTCAATCTACTGGTAATATTTATAATAGTAAACAAGGTATAGGCCAACTACAATTAAAATACATCAACAAAACACACATAAAAAAACTGAGATTTTCTATTAATTAAACTTAAATTTAGTAAAATATTACTGGCTGCTGTGTATTTGAAGCTCCATCAGCTGCCATGCTTCTCTGTTTGTAAGGTGTGTCTTGAATGATGGTTGCATTGACTCCATATTGAGCAGCGATTCTACCCAAAGGCTGGGTAACGGCTGCCTTCAACTGATACGCTTGGAGAACATGCACGGCCTCTTCAACCTTGGCAATTATAACAATAGAGCAATCATACATTAAAATGGTAACTGAATCATGAGTTTAATTGTGGAATTATATTTATCGTAAAATTGTAAATATAAGTGTGAATCATTCTTTGCATATTTATCAACATTGGTTACAATTTTACGTTCTTTTACATTCTTTTAGGTGTGAATCATTCTTTGCATATTTATCAACATAAAGAATGCACATGAGCACTGTATATTAAAGATCTAAAAGTATATGCTACTCAAATTTAATACAATCAACATATAAAATATAAATTTCTTTTTTCTCCATCAATACACTTTGTAATGCACATTATGTGGCAACATTTCATTGATATCAGACAATGCAAGGTCCGTTAAAAAAGAAAAGAGTTCTTTGATTGAAAGTTTTACACGTTATCACTTTCACAATCCTTCTTCAAAATAAATAGTTTCAAAAGAAACTTGGAATAATTTAAATATGTTAAAATTATTATTATAGGCAAAGTTTTATTTCTACTAGTATATATTTGTATAACAACATATTATGGTTTGCACTATTGCCATAACGTTGTGAGAAAACATCTTCATACATTTAACAACGTATTAATCCCTTGCTTTAACTAGGTATTATCCACGAACACTGCCGATATGTACATACACTAAGTCATTAATCATGCATAATGAATATTGTTTGGAGACCAAAAACACCGAATAATTATGTAAAAACAATCCTTTGTGTCGCATTGCTACTTGAAATGCATCTAAATTAAAAATCAGTATCACAAGAAAATAAAAAAGGAGTAAAATTGGATATTTTTAAGTCTAATATTTCGCATCAAAATATGTGTATAAAATATTTTACATAGTAAATAAAGTATAGACAGTTTTTAAGTATCTAAACGAACATAGAAAGTTATCAGTATCACGAATGGGTTATTGAATAAAACAATAGATAACTACTTAATAATAAAACGTTTGAAAAAATTCAGTTAAAATAGAATATGGTAAGTTAATTGTGCATAAATGAGAATAAAACAGGTTCTATATGAAACTCTACATGCCATTCATACTATAGAAACAGTACCAACGGTACACGTACCCCCAAACAACATGTACATTTTTAAATGTCTAGAAGAATTACAGGAGCGAACCCTTTAGCACTAAGAACTAGGAAAAATCACATGCCTGTTTATTATTAGATTAGAATATATCAAAGTGTACAAACAAACAAAATACTGTAAACAATAATGGCAGCACTTATTTTTAAATAAACACCATGTGGATAAAAGTTATTATTTTATGAATATTCTTTACGATATAATTTAAATCACGAAGTCGCTATTTGCAAAATGACAATAATTATCAATTTATTTTGACTAAATAAAAAGTTGATTATACAACTTAAGCAAAAATATTAACTTCATTGTTCATAAAATAAATCATTTGTCAACTGAAGAAGAATTAAATTAGTTTTTTAAATTAAATATATTTATTTCGTTTTTATTAATCCTGATTTAAGAAATATAATATATTTAACGTTTTATGATGTTACATGTTCAAGATAGCGGTTTATTCATTCATACTTCAGTGCATTTTTATTAGAAAGCAAATACGAATACACTACAGGATTTATAAATATCGAGAAACTGACATTAGTTGTTAAACTTCAATTCTTTTCTTTTAATAAAACTTTTTAGCTACCTATTTTAATATAGTTGACAAACTTTATGACATTTAATTATCTAAACTACGAATGTTTAATATACTAAAATCGATGCAACAAAAAAAACTCTACACTGAAAAAAAAACACAATTACAACACTACGTTTTGGCATATGTATTGAACATAAGGTTACATTTAATTATTTTATGTTTAGTAAAAAATAACTATAAAGACATTTAGCAAAATTTACAGAGCCAATAATTGTCAATTTATTTATTTATTGCTTAGCTACCATAACCAAAATGTTAAAAATACATTAAAAAAAGCATATATTAGATTATATATAAATATTGAAAAAAACACCTTAGCTATGAGTGTTTCGTTGGACTTCAACATTTGTAAAATCTCAATATTGTCAACTTCTAACAACATTCCAGTGATCTTACCAGCCAACTCTGGATACACATCGTGAACTAATGGGAACAAAAGTTCGCCAAGTGTTTGCTTTTCTTCCTGCGCATCAAATCCTGCTAATATAGAAGTTGTCATCGGTGCATGGCTACCGATGGGAAACTGCTCATCTTTGGTTGATTCAGTATTATGATTCACTTGATTTGGTAGTTGCATCGTGTGATCACCAACATTTCGTGCACCTGGATTGAAAGACATTCCAGGATACTCCAGTGGTCGTTGAGCTTGTGTGAAAGCTTTAGTTGTCCTTCCTGGTTGCTGTGTATTTGAAGTTCTATCAGCTGTCATACTTCTTTGTTTGCAAGGCTTCTCGTCTTGAAAGATGGTTGCATTGGCTCCATATTGATTAGCGACTCTACCCAAAGACTTGGTATCGGCTGTCTTCGACTGATGCGTTTGGAGAACATACACGGCCTCTTCAACCTGGACAATTGTAAAACAATGATTATCGTTAACTATCATAGCTGATAATCTGTCTACTCTTCGCACATTTACGGATATCCTCAAAACATGAGGTTAACCACAGTTAGAAAAGTTAGTATTCTTTTTTTAATAATGTAAACGCAAAAGTGAAGTCAGCCACTTTCAAGTTTTGGTTTAATTTGGAACTTTGGAATTTTTATTCATAATATAATAAAACGAATAGACGACATAAGATGAGTAATATTTGACACACCCATCAGCTATTTATTATATTTTAAAAGAATAACAGATAACCAATAATTAATATAGCCCATGGGAACTGATGTATACTAATTGGTTTATATAAGACTATTTGGTTTCATATTTTTATATTAATATATAAAAGTCAGACTTTAAACATGCAGATAGCCAAACAATTATTGGATTTCAAGGTGAGGGTTTTTATTTTACCAAGACAAACATTTCTGGTATGTTTTAAAAGCTTTCAGGTTTTTCTTAGATAATTATACCATGTATCTCATTATAATTATTTAATACAATATACTAGTGGTGCGTTCTATGCATTAAATGCTGAATGTTTATTCAGTGTTAAATTATTTTGAACAGGTACTACGATTAAATAAACATCAATACTGTAAAATACATAGAATTAAATATATTAAATTAACCAGATTTTCGCTTTTAATACTCGTATAATTTAATGGTACTCGTCGCTGAAGTGACCTGGACATTTAGATTAATCAACCGCCTTTATCAGGGAAATTATTGTATACTTGTTTCTCATCCTTTTATATTATTATAACATCTTTAGACTCCATATTGATCTTAAACATCTTCGTTGTTGGAGTTATTGAAAATGTTATTCCACATGAGAATTGACTACTTTCAGATGTGGTCGAAATAGTGTACAATAATTTTATACATAATATTTTTAATACATTTCTTTCACGACCATCAGAACGACTTGGTGGAAATAATGTTAGACGAAACTGAAAACGAAAACCAGTAAAATTCTTTGGTAAGATATTTCTTTAATTTTTTTAATGTGATTCGTGGATTACTGGATAGGTGCACAGAATTATTAATGTTATACGATGAAGCTGCGTCTAAATAATCAAACTATTTCAAACGTGTATTACATTAAGTGTTGTTAAAAAGTAAGGATTGTGGCGTATCTAAAACATCCTAGGTTTTAAAATAATTTTTTCTCAAAATCACTTAATATTTTTTTAGTAACGTACTTACTATTTTTCAATAATTAAAAAAATAAGTTGTATCTTATCAGTTATATGTTTGTTTTAATAGTGTAATTATTTATATGTTTATATCCAAATTTTTTGGAGAAAATTAAAACTTTGTAATTAATATAATTATCAATGTTATAAAATTATGTTATGGAACTGTTAGAAATGTAAGTAAAATGCAACGTGACTATATGGAAGTCACACAAAAAGAAGCACCAAGTCGTAAACAATAAGTTAAAAAAATGTAAACTACTTGATTAGTCTCTCAGAACTGTCAGTGATGAGAGGCCAAAATAGTTTCATCCCTGAAAAATAAATATCTAATGGCGTGAGTCATAACTCAAAATACCAACAAGTCAAGAACAAGGAATATATATATATATGGATCAACATGAAATCTTTTGTATAGCATGGATTTTAAATAATACAGATTAATGAAAGTCAAGGCAATGATGAAGATGATTGTGATCGTAGGCTTCAACTTTGAGAGATAATCAAAAATCAGGATAGGAAAAGCAAAGGTGTTGAACAGCAAAATGATTAGACAATTGTTACTAGTTGGAGATAGAAAAATGTCACAATGTTTATACTCATGAAATGAAAGTATCTAGAGTTATTGTATTGGCGGCGATTTGTTAACGTGGCAGTATTGGCACATTTTTGCCTGATGAAGCTGTTACAGGAGAAACTGATTTTCAAGTTATTTTTATTCTTTCTGGATATACTGATACGAAAACATGATGGTTCTCCTATTCATTTTAAAAGTATGGTGAGAGATTTTCTAACTATATAAACGTAAAGATCACAGCATAATTTGCAACTATACCAATCAGTCTAATTCGGAAAACCTGTCAATCTGTTATTGGTTGATATTATGTCTAATTTTTCTAGAGGGGAATTCGTATTTTATCAATATTATTTTAAAAATACTGCCTTAATTTTTAAATGGAACAAAATACAACTTACACTTAATAATTTTATATGCTTATTCTTTTCCTTAATTAAATTTTTTTGCTACCTATTTATTATTTTTAATATAATTTACGAACTTTATGACATTTAATTATTATATAGTACGAATATTTAATATACTAAAATCGATTAAAAATGTGCACTGAAATCAAAAACAACAATTACAACCTTGTGTTTTGGTATATCTTTTGAACATAAGGTTACATTTGATTATTTTCTAATTGGTAAAAATTAAATACATAACCGTTTTTGCAAAATTTACAGCTTAAATAATTGTCAATTTATATATTTATTGCTACCATAAGCAAAATGTTTATTATACAAAAAAATATATATTAAGTTATATATAAATATCGAAAAAATCACCTTAGCTTTGAGTGTTTCGTTGGACTTCAACATTTGTAAAATCTCAATATTGTCAACTTCTAGCAACATTCCAGTGATCTTACCAGCCAACTCTGGATACACATCGTGAACTAATGGGAACAAAAGTTCGCCAAGTGTTTGCTTTTCTTCCTGCGCATCAAATCCTGCTAATATAGAAGTTGTCATCGGTGCATGGCTACCGATGGGAAACTGCTCATCTTTGGTTGATTCAGTATTATGATTCACTTGATTTGGTAGTTGCATCGTGTGATCACCAACATTTCGTGCACCTGGATTGAAAGACATTCCAGGATACTCCAGAGGTCGTTGAGCTTGTGTGAAAGCTTTAGTTGTCCTTCCTGTTTGCCGTGTATTTGAAGTTCTATCAGCTGCCTTACATATCTGTTTGCAAGGTTTTGCGTCTTGAATGATGGCTGCATTGGCTCCATATTGATTTGCGACTCTATTCAAAATCTGGATAACGGCTGTCTTGGACAGATGCGTTTGGAGAACATGAACGGCCTCTTCAGCCTGAACAATTGTAATAATAGAGCAAATAGAAATAGTAACTGAATCATGAGTTTAATTGTGGAATTATATTCATTGCGAAAATTGTAAACATAGCTACGAATCATCTTTCACATATTTGTGAAAATTTTCAATACATGAGTGTAAATGCGATAATGAAAGCAATCTAATTAAACCAAACCAAACCACAGTTTACAATGAAGTCGCGAAATTTAACTCAGTGATCATTAAAAGAAAATTATTTTTCTATATTTTGTCTCAACTAGAAACATTATTAGGATACTTTTTTACAAATTTTATTGCTCATTCTTTGTCAATATAAGTTTTGCAGATCATATCAAGTCTATAATTTTTTTTATGACAAGAGTTAATTTGAATCACAAATTCATTTTTGGGAAGAAAAGCCAAAAATTGTCGATTTATTGATATATTAAATAAAATGATGATTATACGAAAACAGGAAAGGTACTTCAAGGTTTACATAATGTATTTACAAACTCACCTTATTCTTTATTATTGAGTGAGCACTGAAATCAAATTCAAAAACAACAATTAAAACACTGTGTTTTGAACATAAGGTTACATTTAATTATTTTATTTCTAGTAAAAATTTACTACATAACCGTTTTTGTAAAATTTACAGCCCAAATAATTGTCAATTTATATATTTATAGCTACCTTAAGCAAAATGTTTATTATACAATAAAAAACATATATTGGATTATATATAAATATCGAAAAATCACCTTAGCTATGAGTGTTTCGTTGGATTTTAACATTTGTAAAATCTCAATATTGTCAACTTCTAGCAACATTCCAGTGATCTTACCAGCCAACTCTGGGTACATATCGTGAACTAATGTAAACAAAAGTTCGCCAAGCGTTTGCTTTTCTTCAAGCGCATTAAATCCTGCTAATATCGAAGTTGTCATCGGTGCATGGCTACCGATGGGAAACTGCTCATCTTTAGTTGATTCAGTATTATGATTAACTTGATTTGGCAGTTGTCTCGTGTGATCACTAACATTTTGTGCAACGGGATTGAAACCAACTCCAGGATACTCCATTGGTCGTTGAGCTTGAGTGAAGACTTTAGTTGTCCTTTCTGGTTGCTGTGCATTTGAAGCTCCATAAGATTCCATGTTTTTTGTTTGCAAGTTGTTTTGTTTTGAATGGATTGAGTAGAGGCGCTATATGAAGACCGGGTAATGGATGTCTTCGACCTTTTCTACAGCCTCTTAAACCTAAAAATTGTAGTAATAATTCAATTAGAAATATTAGCTTATAGTCATCACGAAAATTTTTGATATTCTTAATTATCTTTATAATAATATAATACATGTTATATAATAATATGTTAATTATTAATAAAAATGAGAATAAAAATATTTATCATTTTCTATAATAAATATACTGTATATAAAAAATCGTATACTCTAGACTTTTCTAATGAATCTACACTTTCAATAAAGTAATTTCGAGTTTTAAGTTCCAATTAATATAGTTTTTTTCTTATAATTAGATTATTTATTTTAAAAAATTGAATACCCAAAGACATAACTATATTCTTTTTAATCAATCTTTAAGATATGTATGAACATTATCAAGGCAAGAATATAACTACAATTAGAAAAGTTTACACAGAATTGATATTTTACAAACACAACGTGAAAATAAATCAGTTGATATTAAATGAAAATATAATGCCTTTTTTGGGCTCGTTAGGAATCTGGTATATATAACATACACATTTGAAATTATATAATGCAAAACAAATTGGCTAAACTAGAAATGATTGACCCACACAGCCTCCTTTCTTGAATTACTTTTCATAAATAAAAGAATTTCAATGTTATTCTTTCTTGATAACTAATAGCTGCAACACTTGTATTTTTATGACTGTATTATATTATATTACAGTACTATGAGATTATTCTACCTAGCACTACATTATTTGGTTGACTCGTTCATGTGTATTCTCTATCATTTCTCAAAGCCATTTGAATTGCTTATCAAACTCACTAAAAACTACTCACTTCATTGTTTCAGTGGCAGCAAGAGCTTCAGATTCAATTAGCTGTTTCTGTTGCTCCAGAAATAGAATTCCAACAGTACCTTCTCTATAGGGACATTGGCTGTATTTGAAGTATACATTGTTGAGAGATATGCACTGATCACATGCTGAGTGGCAGAGAAGCCTCATTCAACTGAAGCTTGCCAATGACTTCAGATGTAAATAATTGCTATGAACCTTTGTAACTAAGTAGTTTTGTTCCTGGACTAATAGAAAAAAGAAAGTCAACTCTGAAGTTCATACTACTATTGAGGGTAGTTTGCATGTCAGTTTATAAAGACCATAGAAAAGGCTCGAGCTATTTAGTAACATACACAAAGAAAGATATTTGAAATGCAAAACTTATCATTCAATAAGTTTTCTATTGTGTTATATGCTATGGAGGGCTCCCAAATGGATTCACTTTACAAAAGCTTGTAGATAAGGCATGACATAAACAACATAAATGCCAATTGACATTTTCAAGCCACTAAGTTGTACTTTTTGTTATGGGAAACAGAACTTGATCTTAAGATTCAGAATTTTTTTTGTAATCAGCTGTCATTATTTGGTACAACTTTGATGACATAGCATGCTGTCTGAAGAAAGTTTGGAGTGCCTCATCAACAATAGTAGAAGTAGATGCTAAATATAAAGTTGCCAAATATGTATAGGATGAATATGAGGTTGAAATTAAATCTACAAGAAATTAAAATAAAATTGTACAAGAACTGAAGTCAGATCTTTTAACACTCAAATATAGTTTAGACTTAAAATGATATTTTTTTTTAAATTGATATGTTTTGAGTATGAATTCGGTATATGTATACATGTAAGGTATTGTTTCGAAAATTTGTAATTTTTACAACAAAAATTGTTCACGCATTTTTGTGAAATTATACATAAAACGATATTATAACTTGTGAATTACCATTTTACAATATTTTAGTTCATTATTTCAATATATATTGTTTAAAAATTATTATAATGGTATACATGTGACATAACACAAAAACATACAAATTTAGAACTAAAACTTTACTGACGATCGTCTTATAGCAATGTAAATATTAAATTGATCTTCTTGGATAGGCCTAGAGACTAAAGTAACAACATGGTGTGATACCGCAATGCTGCATACAGATTACATAAGTTAACAGCTATTAAGTAAACAAATGTGGCGAACATATATTCATCTATAATGTCCAATTAATAAAACATAATAGATTGATGAATGAAAGAATAAGAAATAGGCATAACTGACACCTTTTTTCGATTTAACTGCAGAGTCATCAAGGAACCTTACCCTCCATGACTCCCAATTCTTTTCATCAGAGAAATTGCACTTGACGAGATACCAGGCGAAAAGCATAAAGGTGGTGCACATATTGACAGCTCAGCACAGAGGGTTGTGAAAAGAAGACTCCAGAAAAAGAAAAAACAATCCTTTGCTATAATTCAAACAAGTTTGGCGTGGATCTCCTGGATTTTATGTGCCATCAGATGAGCACAAATGCAGGATGTAGATACTAGCTTCTAGCAGTATTTTACAACATCCTAAATATGGCAGAAGTCAACACCTGGATGTTGTTCAAGAAAGTGACTGATCATTGAATGAAACATCAACAATTCCTCTTGCAGCTCTCCACTGAACTTAGAAATGATGTTGCTAAAGACCTTCATCAAGCTGCTTCTCAACCAGTCAATCATTTGGCCAAGCGGACAAATATCCAGATAAAGAGTCACTACAAACACATTAGAAATATTATTTGGTGTGTTCGTTGTCACCTTCCAATGTGTAGTGAATGTGTGCACAAGATGTGCAGGTAACATTTTATAAAAATGTTCATGCATTTTATTGTAATTTTCATGAATTTTTCTCATAAATAGTTTTATTTAGTTTTTTTCTGCATGCCTCAATAAGTATTTCTATTATTACAAACTTTTTTCCCCTGAAAATGATTATTGGAATAAGATAAATGACAAAACAAAATTACAAAGTTAATTGACACTTTTAGCAGTTAAATAAAAATTTTGATTTTTTTTTAGTTCAAATGTCTGCTCAAGACAATATTATAACTGAGTAATAAGCAGCCCAAATTATGGAAAGTTACACAAAAGTTTAAAAGTAACAAAATAGTCGATTGATGATCTCTATGGTTCTAGTGTTTATAACTGAGACAAGAATGTATGGCAGACTAAAGGGTTCAGTGTGGAAATCTCTAAGATTTACAATTTAAATGAGGTTTATCTTATAGATTTCCACACTGAACCCTTTGGTCTGCCATAAGAATGAAGCTGATGTTTTGTATAGTAACCTGAAGAAAGACATCAAATATTATTCTGATCTATATTGTAAAAATGCCTAATGCTTATTGAGTTTAATGTGTGCTTTAATTGATAATATGCCTATAATTCAAAAGCTTCTTTGACAGATTTTGCAAAAAGCAATTTAGGGGTACAATTAAAAAAAAGTCCACTGCCAGCTGGGAAATCAGATTTTAAAATCAACTCACACAGCTAAAAAATTACTTGCCCAGAAACAAGAAAAGTATTACATTTATTAAAAATATGTCTATCTGTACAACACATACAATGATGTATAAGACCTTATCTCCAGTTCTCTTTATGTGCAATACATTTTGATAAATTATTTATCTTAGATAATTTGCTAATGGCACATTGTTTAATCAGAGATAATTAATAAGATGTATATGACAATACATAGTACTAATAATATTTTTAATGTTTAAATAATATCTTTTGGGAAGAACAACTTTGTATAGAGAATTTTGGAATACATTTTCAATTAGAAAAGTATAAAAAATGGAGAATCATTCATCTGCAACAAAAGAAAGTCCAGTGATGAAATAGATTTACTTTTGCATTTTTCAATTTAGTTTGATTCCTTCTATCACAATAAAGTTAAAGTGGAATTTTCATAAGTCAACTGCAAATCATATATAGTAAACTGTTATCAGTAAACCATTCAAAAATTATATGGCTATATTTTAATATCTATTTGAATTATGAACTTATATTATTTTCATAGTCTGATAATGATTCTTGAACAGAGTTTATTAGTTGCCTGAAATTAGCTACATTCATCAAAAACACCATTCAGATGTTCCCATAATAAAAATGTTGGTACACCTGTCACCACTTTTGTTCTATGGGAACAATGTACTTGGTTACCTCATCCAACGGAACAGACAACACATATTTTTCAATGCCTTAGTCTTGGATTAGATAATGCCAATACACAATATATTTAATATGTATACTTTAAATAGATGCTTGTGGTAATAATTAAATCAGTGCATGCATGACAAATTTTTTGAAATATTAATTTAAAAATTTAATAATTCTATTTATGAAATAGTCACTTGGGTGATTTAGATTATTTTAAAATAAAATGACTTCACTGAAATTATAAAATAGATTATTTTAAAATTTGTGATAACAAGTAATAGTTATATTGGAGAAGTGGTATCAAGGAAGATACTGATAGAATGTCAACATGCTTGTGGACTATTGCTGGTGTCTAAAAACAAAAATAGATGCCCTCTGAATTTTTTTTGTAACAAATTTGTAACAAATACTAAAAAAATAGGGGTATACATTTTTATTTTCCTAAACTTTTACAGAAATGAAATGAAAAATATAACATTGAAGATGCTAGAGTTGTGAAAATATTTAGTTTTGTACATTAAATGGAATATAAAATAAGATATAAGGAGTTAAATATAAAGAAGTAATAGATATGTACATATCCCCCCCCCCCCCACCCCATGACCTATCTTGATGACTCAATGTAATTATATGTGATTATAGAGAGAATATTTAATTTTAATGATTATTGAATTATTGATAGTGAACATAATATTTCATAATATCATAATATTTCAGTGAACATAAAAACAAAATAGAAGTCAACATATTGTAGAAATCTCTGATCATAGAACAGTCTGTGATAATATCAGATGTCAATGTCAAAACTTTTTTTTTTTCTTGGATGGTCCATCTTCAGACTCTTTCTTTCTTTTAGCAGATTGTGTCAGTTGGTCAGCTCTTTCCAAAATGGCATTCGCAGTATTAACTTTGTTAAAATTCTTCCTGGAGATTGCTCTTTGTAGCATTTCCATGCCTAAAATATAATAAGAATATTTAAAAAATTCCTGTTAGGATTTTGCTATTCACATTAGAAATGAGAAATTATTTATTTAAATTTAAACTATTGAGTTATTGCATACCTTTTTTTTATAAATGTTCTGTTTCTTTCAATTCTGTCTCAGCTTTGGCTAATGAATGATGAAATGACAGGAGTAATTTGAGACATGGCTAACTGTGCTTCCATTTTTTTTGTTTTGTTATTTTATATGTTGCATGCAAGTACTTCTTGCATTTCGCACAACTTTAAATAAACTTGGATTTGTGGCAAAACTTGAGGGTGACATATTTTGATTCTTCATGAAGGAACATTTGGCCCTGTAACCATTTAATGTTGCATCTGACATGTGGATTCTGTGAGCTGTGAGAATCAATTTATTTTCACTGAATGAACATTCTATGTCAGCATTCCCATGAGGTAAAGACAAATTGAGCTTTATAAGAATTGATAAGTAAGGATATCTTGGAAAACCATTTGGCAAACACATTCTGAAAATGTTGACCCAGAATAAATCAACACGGTCTGTAGATACTACATCTTCAATAGTATTAGTGTATGTGTAACAGAACACAAAAAATGGTAAAATAAATGTCTGCATTATTTGGTCATTTCCATGTTTAATAAATAAGAAATATTGTGAATAGAGAAATGTTTTTCATTGAAATATAAATACGTGATTTACGTATTAAACCTTTTCTCCGTATTCATCTCCCGATTCAGCACCACATTCATCTCAGGAACTACGCTACCTACAGACACATACAATATGTCAAAATGAAGCCCTCAAAATTCTAGGAAGATGATATCTCTCCGATTTTAATTTAATTAATTCCTTCTTGAG
>JAUZND010009564.1:0-55487 GCA_034780555.1 Coelogynopora nodosa
ATTCGTCACTAAATTTACTTGAAATTAACTTAAATTTAAAACTTAAATTGCGCATGAACTAATCAATCAATTTAAATTTTGACAATCACAATCTTATTTTTTTCAATCAGCGCGTAACTTTTCTTTGATGACTTTAAGCCGCTGCTGTTAAAAAAATCTACTGCTCAATCTACTGCTCAAAATCATAAATAAACTAATTTTCAGCAGTATTACTGCTCAAATTTGAAAATCTGGGATGTTTAGATTAAATTAACTCAAGTATTTGACAGGTACTTGAAGTGCACTTGAGTAATTGCGGATTAATTAAAATTAGAGTAATGGGAATATACCGAAAGGACAGGATCTGATAATTCAAACAATCTAATTTGGTACCGTGGTTGCCAAGTAGTAACCAATATATGGTTACCAGAATGTTGACTAAACCAAAAAAAATGAAAAACTAAACAGACCATGTGAATCACAGCATGCTTTGCTTTATCAAAATCAGGTTAGTGTATATCAACTAACCAAATCTTGTTGGATAGTGTTATTAATACAATCAATCAACAATTGAAGTCAATTTTTCAAAAATTTTTTTTTTAAGATTATTTTTAGTATTTATAAAAGTTTTTTTTATAGTACCAGTTTCTGATGACAATGGAAAAATTGAAACGGTTCGAAAAAAGTGTATTTTAAAGATTGCAAAGTACACTAAAATTTTGATGGACACTTATTCAAATGAAGCTTTTGATAATATCGCTGATGGTGTTAGTTTTAGCAGTCACTCGTTGGCATCTTTACCAAAAAATGATGTAATTAATGTACAGAAAGATGAAATTGTCAACAAAGATCAAGTTGATTACCAATCAAGTGCTTACGATGCTAATCATGATCAAAATAATCAATCAAAATTTGATGTGATGGAAGTTGGTCATCAAGAAATTATGAATAAATCAAATACCTTCGATGTTTTTCAAAATAAATCTAAATCTGATATAGTGGACGTTAAATGTGATGGAATGATCAATAAATCGAGTACTTTCGAAGTGAGCCACGATCAGAACCAAATAAACAATCAATCTCAATATGATGCGCTGAACGTCAGTCATCATGAAAGTATCAATATCTCTAATACATTTGAAAAAAATCATGATCATTACGATCTAAACAGTCGATCAAATGTATATGAAGAAAGCCAAAACCAAATCACCTTTCAATCTAGTGTATATGACGTCAATAGTTATCAGGACCAAGTTATCACGCAATCAAGTGTCTACAATGCCAACTATAGCCAGGATAAATCTGTATATGATTCAAATGTATATGTCTGTCAAAAGAGTCTTGACAAGGACCAATTTGACCAACAAACAAATGCATATAATGTTACTCCGTACAAAACAAGTGACTATGATGATAAAATGGTGCATACGTATGAACCGTGTATTACCGTTATAAGCGACAATTATGACGTTAGTCTGTCAGATAACACAAAATCGGTCGAAATTATTGACAAAACTCTTACAGCTCAAACTAGCCATCGTTTATTGAACGAAACGTTTGAAATTGAAGATGTAAAGTATTGTACGGATGCTCCTGTTGAGAAATTAAATTTAAAAAAATATAAATGTATTTTTTATAAAATTTTAATATAAAATATAAACATTTTTTTAGATAAAACGTTTACGACAAACAAGTCTTTAATCAACGACGAATTAGAAAGTGAAGATGAATATGTGGAGAAGATTATAAAAAGGCGTAAAAGTGTTTTCAATTCGGATAAGACAAAAACATCTACTAAACTGTCAAATTTGAAACATCTTAGACAAATTATGAGTAATTTTTAAACTTAAAATTTTGTTATTTACAATAGTGGTGTCTAATAACAACTTTTTTAAATAAAAAAAAGTCAGTTAAAATTTAACTTGTATCCAAAAAAAATTTAAAACGATTATTTAAAATGATAACTGTTTTATTGGCAGTAACGTAACATTAGCAAAATACTAACTCATGAGATAAAATTATTTAAAAAATTATTTACAATATACAATATAAGACATTCGTTATAATCATCTACTCAAACTGCAGTCATTCTAGTATGTTTCAAATTAAAATGATGATTTAAAATAATACTAAATTTAAATAATATAAATGACCTTTTTAAGGTCAAAATGGCACTATTTTTCTGACCTTTAGTCGTATTTTATAAAATAATAATAAATGTTATAAAAAAACTAACTGAGTTGTGACTAAAATATATATAATAATTTCAGAATGATATCGGTCAGAACTAAAAAGTTTATTTTTTTAAAAATGATCAATATTTAATATTGAAATTTATTTTTTTAAAAGGTAGAAATACTCCATGACTATGTCTACTAACTGAGGTATATGTTTACAAAATTTGATAAAACTTATTTATTTTATTGACATTATAATATGAGTGTCTGTTTCGATTTTTTTTCGAGTTGGGAAAAAAATTAAAAATACATAATTGACTTTTGAAGTATTTGGTTATTTAAATTAAATTAAATGATTTAATTACCCATGTTGAAGTGATGGAAAATTTTTTGGTCCACCGTAATTTATAAAATTTCATTTAGAACCCTCCCCGACGGACAATTATTTTGAAAATGAAAAAACTGTCATTTCCACGTGTGGTAAAAGGCGGCGGTCTGCAAGAATTGCACTTTTTGCTGCTTCAAAAATTTCCAAACCTAATTTTAAGAGGCGGAAAAAGGAGAAACGGCTGAAAAATAGCCAACAGCCATCCGTTATATATGAATTTTAAATTACGTAATTGATTTTATTTTCTGTTAATTTTAATTTGAAAATGCTCCATTTTGTTTCTGTTGATATAAAAATTAATGTGTAAAATAATAAATTAAATTTAATTTGAAAGTTGTTTTTTAAAATATCACACGAGTTGAATAAAACAAACATTTTGTAAAACAGTTTACACAGTATACAGCAAGAATTTATTTGCGTTGTAGGTAAGTGTGTATTTTCAGTGAGAAATTTCCACATGTATTGCAAAATTTTCCCAATAAAACTGGAGTTGGCGATGGTGGTTGATGCCCATCAACTTTATCACACCTTTGCTTTATAGCAATGTATTTTATACACGTTTTTTAATATTAAAGATTGGTTATAAATTGCAATTGGAGCAAACTTAATATTGGTAATATTTAGTAAAATAATTTTATTATTTGGTATACATTTTAAATACATAAAATTGGCAAGGTGAAGGATTTGTGGAATTATTACCAAAAATCCAGTGCTGTGATTTACTACACGTGCCTATTAATGAGTTGCAATAGTAGATTATATGAAAATAGTGCTTGGGATAAAAAAAAGAGTGTATTGGACGAGTATTGGACAAAATCCAGATCTGCTATATATTCTTTTGAAATACCTCATCATTCAAGTTACCAAAAATCGCCAGAGTTTAAAAAAGAGGTTTCTGGAGATTTTGTCGTGAGTATTAACGATGAAAAGGTCGATACGTTTATAGGGCACGATTTAGATAGTTTGAAGGTTACTTCTTTTCACAGTGACTGTTCGTTATACGAGGAAAAGACGTGTAGGTATTGTCAAATTAGTGCAAAAAGGAAGAAAAAGTTGATTTCACCTTGTAAGTGCATTGGGAGTTTGGCCTTTGTGCATGATAGGTGTTTGAGGGTAATTTTTTAAAAGTTTTTTAAATATTCTATTACAATAAATTTAGTAATTGCATGTTCATTTTTTTAATTAAATTTTAGAAGTGGATTCACAACAAACGCACTAACAGTACGACACGTCCCTTGGCCTACATTTGTGAATTATGCGGAGTTAGATACACATCAAAAAGACGTTCCATAGACGTAAAAAATTTTTAATTTTTAATTTTATTATATTTTAATACTAATTTTTTTAGTTTAAAAATTTAATATTCCCTCACATGTGTAAAGTGGACAAAATATACAATTCAATATCCATCATATCCTCCATATTTATGTTGATTAGCTTTTTTGTAATGATTATTTATTTCAACATTGACAAAGAAGCTCGTAGTAGTCATCAAAACAATAATGAAAAAAACGACAATAATATTATGGCGGCAGGACTCTCTTTTATAATCAACTTTTTCATTATATTTACTCTCCAGGTCCGAGCAAAGCAACCTATGTCGTATTACTTTAAACGATTTATCAGAAAAAATCGAAGGTATGAGTTTTACAATCATGATTACGACTTTAAATTAGGAAAATGATGAAAAATTAATGTAAATAATAATTATTATTACAAATTTGTTAGATAAAATTTTACTATAATTTTGACTATTTTAGTCTAATTTATTATAATTCAATATTTATATAACGTTGATATTATCCGATGTTATTAAAAAATTTTATACCATTACGTAATGTGTCAATCAAAACATTATTGAAAAATTTTGTTAATTAATAAATTAATATATAAAAATGACATTTTACGTTGTAAAAAATTAATTTCTCTAAAGTACATTTACTAATGATTTTCTGAAAATATTTGAAAAAATTTGTAATTTCTAATTAAACTACACAAAAAAGAGCTAAAAATTTAAAAAAAAATTTATATTCTTCATCTCTATTTATTTAAATCTTTTAGGAAAATTATTTACAATTTAAAATTTATTGGACGATATTATAAAAGCTTTAATTTAAGTTTAAATTTTCATATTTACTTATTTAATTGTGTAATATGATACTTTTAAGAATTATTTAATCTACTGTAAAAAAATAAATGAAATCGAAGCCAACGGGCGAGAAATTTTCGAAAATTGTGCGAAATAAAATAAAATTAACGTATATAGTTAATTAAGCATAATTAGTTATATAAATTATTATTTTTTCTAAGTGAGCACTTGATCATTATTTTGTTTTAAAAATGTTAGAAACTGTTGTTTATCAAAAAAGCATATATAATAGTATTATTTATTTATAATAATAACAAAGCCAAAATACTAGCCCCTTGTTTGTATGTTGAGATATTCTAACATTTGAAGGATAGTAATAAAAGTATGATTTGACATTTGTACCTCTATTTATGTGCATTTCAAAATTTTCCCTCTTTACTTTCATGTCCTTAATCTTGGTACATGGAAGACCATTTGATATCAAGTAGAAATTTTCTTGTGTCGGGAGTATCATTTCAGGGAAATAGTTTATGGCAGCATTACCATTATTTGGCCGTGTTCTACAGCACAAATTAATCAAAAGATAGTAAGAAGCAGCGTTTATATCAGGTGTCGATCCACTGTATACAATGTGTGGTGGGCGAGATCTAGGTGACGAAGAACCAAAGCTAAAGAGCCATTTTATGCGATGCTTAAAAAAGTTTTTGGGACATCTTGACAATCTTCGTGAAATTAAACAATATGAACCTAAAATGTAGGTTCTAAATTTTTTATACTAAAATATTTAAATATTTAAAAAGAGACAAAAATGAACTATTGTTCATGCAAATTGTTTTATGATATTATTATATTTATTTGTTTGAAATGGACAGAAACATTAAAGTTTCTTAAGATTGGGAAGAAGGGGGAAGTCCCCGGGCATTGGCGCCATGATTTTGTATCTCTTTTAGGCAAAAAATGGTGCCAATTTTTAACGTTATCGGAAAAGGAGTAAAATTTTACAACAAAATTAATAAAAAATATAGTTTTTATAAATTTTTATACTTATTTAATGCTCGGGTTGGTAATAGACAACACGTCGTTGCAGGTCTACAGGCCTCACGGTATTGAGGCTATTGCCAAAAAAATATTTGACGTGAAAAATAAAATAAACGCCACCAAAAAAGAGGTGGGAGTAATGGCGGCAAAACCTCATTATTGTATGTTCTCAATAGCGGGGACTGATGGGAGCATACATGATTATGTAATTTTAAAAAAATCGTACAAATAATATATTGCATATATCCAAAAAAGGTAATTTAAATTAATTAATTAATATAAAAAATCAATTTAAAAATTAACATTATAAATATTTAATTCTGAATTTGTTCAAAATTTAGGACATTGCATTAATTTAAATTTCAAACACAACACCGTTTTCAGAACTTTAAATTTCAAATTATTTCTCAAATTCAACATTTCCAATTTTCCAAAATGATAAAGTTGTTATAGTTGCCAACTATCTATAGAAACAAATTTTTTTTTAAAGTGAACGATACTCAGAAGTACACGGTGGGTTATAATTTTGATTGATAAATAATTCTAAATTTTCCCATTTTTAAATTATTTTAGAACAAATTTTGAATAAATAGTGTAAAAAACGCAATGTAAAACTACAGTCAACAACTTTATCTGAGAATGTATTCCAATTCTGTTAAAAATAAGATATAAATATGGATTATAATCTGAATTATTCGAATTGTAACAAAAATTCAATTATTTTTGTTAACTTTCTTATTTTAGGTCGGATTTTATAAAAATTAATATTTATTGATATTTAATTGTAATTTTATAAATTGTAATACAAATTTCATAAAATTCGAACCACTATAGTGCACTAACTAAATCAAATTCTAATTATTTTCAATTTGTAATTTTGGCTTGTCCACAAATGTTAAATTTAAATGAGTAACAAATTGTGAGTCACAATTATTTTACCTATTATCCGAGCCTTAAAACTGTAGGAGCATTTATAAAAAGTTGTAAATGGTGGCCCTAATTATGACTCATAAATTATGAGTCATAATAACAATAACTGCATTACTAAGCAATTACTAAGCTACTTTCATCCGATAACAAAAATTATAACGAAAAATTGTACACTAATTTTGTACAAAAAAAATCTCAGAAAATTCAAATAAGTTGGTCTGATTATTTGAATCGAATTTCTTCCTGCTTTTTTCAATTTTATTCGTAAATTTACATTTTGAATTTGTGAATTTGTGATACTAAATAAAATCCCAGACATTAATAACGCGTTAACAATAGAAATAAAATAAAATCACAAATTTGACAAATGTAAATATACGGATAAAATTGAAAAAAGCAGGAAGAAATGCGATTCAAATAATCAGACCAAGACTAAAACACGCGCCGGAAAAAACTGAATATTGAATGTATTATTTTTAAGAATGGACGATAGTAGATTTTGAGAAAAGCTGTGACAAAATAATATTTATAAATTAATATTTATTTCAAAGAGTTACATAAATTATGATAATTCGAAAATAAATTTTTTAATTACATTAAATTTTATTTTAAATAATAGTACCTTGGGGCCATTCAATATCATTTTTCACACTCTGTGAACAAAATCTCGTTTCGTTAGTCCCCTTTATAAAATGTTGTCCAGGCGTACTAGAGAAAAGGAGAAAATCTCGAAAATGTAAACTTCCTTAATTATTAAGTTAAGTTAACTATTATTATAATTATAATAATCAATTAATATTTTCACCTTGCTGCCAATCAACTCCGCTCGGACAAACATTGTTTGTTTTCAAAAAGCTGTAGTCTCCACCAGGCCAAACAGCATTTGAAAAAATTGAGAGGGTGTCATTAATCTCTACTAAAAACACTAGAAATGTTAAAAGGTAGCTGTTTAATTTCATATCAGTCTTTAATTTTGTTTCAGGTTTTGTAATAAATATCATGTACAATAAGTTTTTATAAACAGAACGCTAAGTGATTTATAAATTTACAAAAAATTTAAAATCTATATATTATAATTATTTATTTTGTTATATAAAAATATTTTGAACAATATTTTTTACAATTTTTACAGGTTGTTGAATAACTATAATAATTGCATACAAAAATTGATTATAAAAATTAAACAATCATTTGGAAATGATATATTTTATGGTGATAGAATTTCCAAAAAAATCCTATTATAAATTGTAAACTATAAACTCGATTTTTCTAAACTGAATTGTAAAGTTCACCATTATATCAGTAAATTCTTTTTTATGCCAATAAAAAATTTCAATTATTTCCATGAAAACTTTAAGACTTTTAACATATTTTGATACAAATATGACACTTTTATTAAAAATTTGGTTCCATAATTTGTTGTTAAATATTTTTGTTGTTTGTTCAGTTTTTTAGATGTTTTCTTTTGTCTAAGAGCAATTAATGTAAAATTTGTAAATTGTATGCAATAAATTACTGCATGCCACCTAAAAGTGACCTACCTGCTGACGCCCTCGGCAGAGCTAGATACGTTTTTGTAATGCAGGTGTCCTAAGACAAGCTCAGGCAGAATGGAAATCTGCCGTGGCGTAAAAGGGCAAAGGCTTGTTTTATTTTGATTTTCAGTAAGAATACAAACGGTGAAAGCGTGGCCTATCGATTCTTTTGTCTTTACGAGTCTTAAGCAAGAGGTGTCAGAAAAATTACCACAGGGATAAGCACGCATAGATTTTAACAAATATATATAAGCACGCGTGGCTTTCGAATCAAAAATTTTCATGAGAAAAAATCAAGAAATTATAACGTTTTTAAAAGAAATTATGTTAATGAACAATTTTTATTTTTATTTTAAAACTCTAAAAAAACCATTGACAATGAATTTTTTATCACTTCACCAACGAAAAAGTAAAATCATTGGGAAATATTCACATCAATTGCAATGTGTACATTTTAAATGTTTAGCAGTATTCCCGAACCTTCTATTCTGAATTTATACATACAAATTTTAATTGCTGATAAATTGGTGTAAAAGTAAACCATGATTTTAAAAAAAATTTCCACCATAACTACTACATAAATTTGAAATAATTACCAATAGTATTGTTATGGAGAATTACATATTTACATGTATATACAATAATTGGCAACATTGTAGTGGAATAGTCAAGACTACTACTATTTGAAACGTTATTGGCATACAAAATAATACATTTCCACATATTTAATATTTAATAATTTTATATTCCATCAGACAGACAGACATGGTTTCTGATTTAGTGTACAATTTCAATAGTATAATTTCTATAAATTATAAATAAATATTCTCGTGAAAATTGACAAAACAGATATTTACAAGTTGTGTACAATTTCAATACAAAAAACGTTTCAAGAATCAAGATCAATATTATATATCGAGATTATCGATTATATTGGATTTTAAATTAGACGACAAATGCTAGACGGAGAAACTTGGCCACAAATAACTTTTCGATACGTTTTATATTGAAAATTCCACTACACGCATGTACAACATTTCCCAGGACATTTTTCCATTTTCACAAGTCGAGAAAATACCATTGTCCTGATTAAAAGCTGACACGCGCTGAAAATTACTACCAATTCTACCTTATTCCCAATAAGTATTTATACTTAATGACGTGATTTGTTAGTCATCTTTTTTAGTATGACACAACCACAGGAGAGTTTAAAATTTGATATCAAGACTGAAAGCACTAAAAACGTTTCGATGGAGAATAGTGCACTTGTGGATTCGAGTGAAAACATGTGTAAAAAAGCACATGTAGAAAATGATAATGGTATCCAATTAAAAAACGGTAACCATTCAACTATCGAAAAGATGAGCTCAATGAACGGAGAGAGTACAATTAGCAACTCTACAATCAACGACAAATTTATTTCGCCAGAAAAAAAACGAAGGGTTTTTTTATATTATCAAAAATTGTAAAAAATTTATTTAGAGAACTTATAAACCTCGAAAACCACGTGCCAAAAAGATAGCTACTGCTCCAACAAGTAATTTAAATTTTTAAAACATTTCGATTAATTTAAAATATGATTCCATAACAACAAATTTTAAATTAAAGATAAATTTATTAAAAATGTCGAGTTTTTTAAATCGGCGGAAAAGACATTAAAATTGAATCTCAAAGTATCACTTTTTAAAATTCTAAATCGATGAAAATTTGTTATTTACACATAAATATTTGTTTTATTTTGAAAAATTGAAAGACAAGAAATTATACCAATTTGTTACAGTTTTAACCGTTTTTTTAATACTTTTAGCTGGAGATTCTCTAACTGTAAAAATGTACTCTAATAACAATTCAATCCCAAGCAACGTAAATCATCGAGTTTATACAAATACAAATCATGAGAAGCAAGTATATCCTATTAATAGCCAAGAAGCTGGTTATCAACAAAACCTCGATAATTTGAACAAGAACCTTTCAGAATTTCCCAATAATAAAAATCACTATCTGCGTAAAGATCATGTCGAACAGAGGTGTAGTCCATATCTGAAAAATTTCACGTCTGTGAGTCATGATCAAAGTTTTCATAACCAAAATATCTCTCATTTATACCAAAACAACCCTCATAATTACAATACCCCTCAGAATGTAAATTTTCATCAACGGAATGAGTTTGTGAGGATGCCTCGTCGTTTTCAAGGTGAAAATTTAGTTCAACAGAATCTGATGCCTCATGGAAATGAAGGTGCTACTCAGAATGTGTCTGGTGATTTTATTAATGCTGGAGGGAAAAATTTACCTTCATATTATCAAGATTACCAAAATGTTAATCAGAATAATATTCCATATCAACATACTCAGCGGAATGCGTACTTTCCTGCAAATAATCACCAACATATGCCACAAAATAATGCATTTGAAGGGGATTTTAGAGGGAAATTTGGAGACTCGTCGTTTAGTCATCAGATGAATAAGGTATAATTTATTGAGTTTATTGATTTTATAAAAATAATGTAAATTTATTTTAAAAATGTTTTATTAATTGAAAAAGTGTCTTGATTTTATAAAAATATTTACAGTCAACGACACCTACATGAGGGATAGAAATAAAAGCTTTAGAATTAAAAAAAAATTAAATTTAAAAGGTGGATATGGTGTAGAACAGTTAATGTGAACCAGCGCAAATATTTAAAATTAGTAAAAAGGTAGTATATTAGTGACCAATTAAATCAATGAAAAAACAGACAAAATAATTTACGTTTAAGATGAACATAAATTTATTTTAAAATATGTACAAATTAAAGTATCCTTTTCATGACGAATTAAAAGACGCACCTCTAAAAATTAATAAATAATTGATGTTAATTTTTATATATATAAGATAATATAAAAAATAATTTACGTATCTGAATTATCAGTTTCTCTTTCTTCTAATTGACTTGAATCAGAATCTTCTTCTGCTTTCATGTCTATATAGAGATATTACCGGTCTTTTTTATACATCCTTTTACGGTCTCGGATTTTACATTATCGAAAGCTTTGTTCAATCTTTCCAATAAAATTGTGAAATTAGTCGATGTCGAGTATTGTCTAGAGCATGTAAAAGTTAACCGTCGACTAAACAATGCAGACTAATTAACCGACCGATTAACCACGATTAACCATCGATCAACTGAAATTTATTTATATTTGAACAAAAACATGTTTTCACGTAGAAAAACATGGAAACGAATGTTTTCAAAATTTAAATTTTGTATTATACAAAAATTTTGTAACAAAATTATACAAATATACAAATTGTATATGAATTCTAATAAATAATTTAACGACTGTAAATAAATAATAATTTAATAAAGACTTCTTTCAAAATCTATCTAAGTTGTCACAGACTGTAAATTTATTTTAATTTTATGTCATATCTAACCATTTGGAGGGCATCAATCGTTTCATCCGCCAAACTGGTTCTCAATTTTGTAACAAAATTCCCCGCACTGCTAAAAACCCTCTCAACTTCCACGCTAGTAGAGGGGATGTTAAGCAGAGCTTCATTCACACTTGTCAATATGTTACCCAATGGCCCGCAATTGTGAAAAACGTTTATTTCATCAATGATCTTGAGTCTTAGATTAGATATTTCGTACTTGACGATTTTTTTCTGAGTACATTCTTGAATCATAGCATCGAGCTCTTCCTCCATCTCCTCTAAGCTCTGATCCACTGTTGGTTTGAGTACTACATCCTGTTCAACATCCTCAACAAAACTCGAACTAAAATTTTTTTGGTAAAACTTCTCAATTTCACCAACCAACTCATCCTCACTCAATTCAAACCCAAGTGCACATTTAGACCCTTTTCTATGGAGGTAAAGGGACACATTTGTGAGTCTATTAGTCCTTTCTCGGAGCCTCCTTTTAACGGCATCGTGAAACTCACATCCTAAGGGGCATTTTAAACTCAGAAGCTTTGAAAACATAAATGAATATAGCTCGTTCGACAAAAGGAGGTTATTGTTTATGGAACATAGTTTTTTCGCCGTGATGGTTATTATCTGAAGACAATTTTTAAGTTCGTTCAAATATTTTATCTCTTCGTCGCTGAAGCTAGGTACATCTATAAACATACTCTCAGAGATTTCTTTCATTGTGGGATAGTTAATGAGGAAGTTTATAATCATCTCGACTGTAGAATTCCATCTGATTTTTATATCAAGCGTCAGGCCTGCAGTTATCCCTGCACTCTTCTTCTTTCTATTTAAAATATCGTTGTTAATCGGAGATTTTTTGAATTTTTTGATCATTTTTCTAACCTTGCTTAGTAAAGTTTCTAAGATCGGAACATAATCGGGAGAGCTGACGTAGTCTTCTGTAAAAATGTGCTCTTCAAAATCAACATTGAAGTGTTGAGAGGAGTTATTCAGGTTTTGAGAGGATTCATTCAGGTTTTGAGAGGAGTCATTCAGGTTTTGAGAGGAGTCATTCAGGTTTTGAGACGATTCATTCAGGTTTTGACTGGAGTTAACATCGAGATTGTCAAATTCTACTATGTAAACGTACGGTGAATAAATTATGTCACACACGGCAAGGTGGATACCATGTGCATGGCATATTTGGTTGGATATGCCCATTTTTGCGGCCATACTCTTCATAACGCTGGCTCCGTCTGTAACCAGGCAAATAATCTGGCTTGAGTCAATGTCAAATCTTGCCAGTCTTTTGTTCAACAGCACGATTCCTCTGTCTGCCGGCATTGATCCTTCAACCCTTTCCATGCCCAGGCAAATGTATCCCCCCTTGTTGAATAAAGAGGCACCCATATACCTCCTATTCCTCGCAGACGTCCACTCATCTATCACCAAAGAAAAGGTTTCTCCAAATTCTGATTTCTTCTTTAGCCGATTCCTTATTTTTACCCTTACACCTTCTGCAAATCCCATAAACATCTTGGCCACACCGTGTTCGGAGGTAGGTATGTTAATCCCATTCTGAGCCCACCCAATCCTCATGACCTCGCTGGACGCTATGACCTTAAACGAAAGGCGATCTTTTGCGACTAAATGAGCCAGAGCTACATCCGTCGTCCACTTTATTTCGTTGTCCTCAGCCTCCACTACACCGTGCATTTTTTCGACGTGGTAGCGCAACGTAGTGGTGCTACATTTCGCCTTAAATAGCTTCATGCACAATTTGCACCTTAGGTTATGAGGTTCAGAGACATTTGATATTTGGAAGTGATTCCAAATTGGGCTGTTTTTTCCTAAAAATTTGTTTTTTAAAAATCTGAATTAAAATTTAATTATATTTCAAGCAAATACAAATTTTAAAAAAAAAACTACCTTCTATTTGAATCCATTCTCTATTCTCCATTCAATAACAATAATTTGAAAAGAGAGTATAAATCAAACCAAATAAAATAAAATTTTAAACGAATGATTAAATTTCCAAATTTGAATACACTATAAATTAAATAAATACGATAAATTGTTTTAGCTGCACAGTTAAATGGTACTCCTATAAAACTGACCATAGAGTTTAGAAAATTATTTAGGTAATATAATTTTTCTGTGGTTAAAATAAATTATTTATAAAATTTGTTCTAAACTTTAGAATCTAAAGTTTTCCTATTGGTACTACCAATTTGGTAGTAGTACCAATTTGGTACTTACTTTGTATTTTTCAAGATTTCCTGTTTTTCACTTCTGAAAATAATTAAATTTAATAAATTAATAAATTATTTTTTGAATAAAAAGTACGTTTCTATGCAAATTATTTAAAATTCTTGAGTTCAATAAATTTCAGTTGATTAATCACGAGTAAACATTCATGTGTTTTTTCATATCAATTTATAAATATTATTTGCAAATTTGCAAATTGCAATCGGTTAACCGCAGTTTAGTCGACTAAACAAATGTTTACATTTTAAAATTAACCACGGTTAACTTTAACCATATACATGCTCTAGTATTGTCTACCTACCTCAGCTTTGACTATTGCCCAAATCAACTCTATAGGATAAAGATCGCTGTGATACGGCGGTGGAAATATAACTTCGTGCTCTTCAGCCGCAACCATGCTGCAAATAACAGGCTTCACATTCTCTTTCACAAATTTATCAACCTTGAAATAAAATAATTATAGTTATAATAATATTACCTTATTCCACAGTTCAGCTTTCAAATTTGTATGAGCAAATGCAATCCCGTATTTGGTACAATAGTCCAAAAAAAAGTTTTTTTTGTGTGACATTTTTGGGACATCAGTTGGTAAATTTTTATGGTATTTCGCGTTGTCCATTACTATTAAGCAATCTTCCATTCTTTTGCTTTTTAGACACTTCAAAAGTTTTCCCATCCACTCGACAAAATATTGGTGATTAAACATACCGTGGTAATCTTTTTTTTTACCTCCTTCAAAAATATCTACTGTCGGTTTGAGTAACTCACAATCTTCGTCCAAATCATCACCTTCACTGATTATTGCCGCCACAAAACAATATCGCTGTCCTTTAAATCTTTGTATGGGCTCCGCATACAATGAATCGTCATGACGAGCATAGTTTACGTGGATGTACGATTCATCCATGTACACTACTCTCTTTTTCGTTGTTGCAATCTTTTGGACATATTTGTCTTTTAGATATTTTATCCGCTGTTGAAGTATGATAGAATGTTTACCTGTGCGGTGTCCTCGTTTATATCCATTGTTTCTTAAAAACCTCTGAACTTTTCTGAGTTCACTGGAGTAATTACAATTATTTTCTATATATTCATTCTTTGTTAGCAAATCAAGAATATCTTTCGATACAGTGCGAATTTTCAACAATCTACGTTCCCTCAAAAACTGCCGAATTTCATTTTTGACTCCATTTAGGCTTAGACAAGATGTAATGTCGGGTCTTTTCCAATCCCCCAACACTTCAATTTTGTTTTTTTCATTCACGTAGTCATTCCATGTTTGGCTACATATATCCTAGCTGTGGTTTAATAATTCCGCAGTGCGCATATTTGGGTCCACTAATTTTGACTTTCTTCCTTTTCCTCTTGTTCTTCAAATTCTCTAACCTGATATTAGCCTGTACGAGAATTATGTCTAATTTTTCTTCATAAGTTAAACAATACCCTCTTCTTTTTTTTACATCTACAATAGCATCTTCATACACCACTTGATTTTCTATTACAAAATTTACCAAACTGTTAATTAATAATTTTCGCATGAAAAAATTTTTTTAAACGAAATTTATTGCTATTTTTAGATAAAATTGAAATTTATGTATACTGGGTATATTTTAGAATATATTTTTATTTGCGCTAGTTACATTAAGCATAATCTAACTAATATAACGATATTAATTTTACTTATTTAAATTAATTTTAGTATTTTTTCATATCCCTCATATAGGTGTCGCGAACTGTTAATAATTAATTTTTTAGTCCAATTCTGAATTGAGAGTTTCTAATTATACCCCTGTAAACTCTAAAATCTCACCTTCCATTTCTTCTCCATCGCATGTAAAAAAATCATCTCTACCTGTTGAGATTCTAAATAGACAATTGGAACTAGGAAATGAGCAAGATCGTAAATCTTTTCTACACAATTTGTTTATCTTTATGAACCAAAGAGGTAGTCCAATAACTGAATTGCCAATGATTGGAAAGTTGATTGTAGATTTGTATCTATTGTTTATCAAAGTGCGTGGTTTTGGAGGTGTTTATACCGTAATAATTATTAATTTTTATGAAAATAACTTGTATTATTTTAGGCTACAAAGAATAAAAAATGGCGCGCAATTTCTACAAGTTTGGGATTGCAATCATCTGGCAGTGGAGGATTTACTCTGAGAAAGAGATACATGTCTCATTTGTTATTCTACGAGTGTCAATTTTGTAATAATGGGCAGGATCCTAAAGTGTTGGTTGAACAATTGAATAGTATGAAAGCGAAAAAAATACGTAATCCTGGTAATGAAATTGTCACTTTTTTTAATTATAATATAAATAATATTGATCATTTTTAAAATATATCAACATAGCGAGAAATTTAAATAGCTCATTCAAAGATGCAAAATCACCTGCTAATTGCACAACCGATAGTATTCTGGACAATAGTGAAGACAGTCGTGATAGACCAGATTCATTGGTTACACCTCAAATAAAACCCCATGTACCTATTAAAAATGTCAATCATGAACAAAAAAACGTGTCATCTAATTTTATCACAAATGATGTACGTACTGGTTACAATACTCCCCGACGTCAAATGCAATTTACGCCTCAACAAAATGTATCAAATGGAGGATATCAAAATAATTATAACATGGTACGTCCAGCAATGTACGGGAATTTTAATAAAATGAGTCCTATACCAATGAACAATTCAAAAGGGTTTGAAAACAACTACAGAAATGTCTTTAGACAGCCGTCATTTTACAAATCTCAAAATGTACTGGGAAATGAAGTACCCAACTCGGAATCACATATTGTTGAAATGTATTCCAAATTAAACGGATGTAAACCAGAAAATGTAGAAAAAAGAATCGTTAAAGATGGCAGTTTAACCCCTCCTTTCAATATACACGAATCAACAATCAAGAATATAAAATGTTTTAATGTGGACAAAATTCCTTGTGTAGTGGATAGAAAAAAGATTAAACTGGAATATTTGAAATTAATACCTCATTTACGTAAAACTGTGCAAATAAAACTGTCTGCCAGACAATTTGTCCACCCGTGGCAAATTGTAATGTCGCTAAAAAGTGGTCTACTCTCAGAACTCTGTTGGAGTCTAGATTTCTTGACCGTCTTGGTCTCTGATGATAACTACATGAAACACTTTGATACGTCAAGATTTGCTGGATTATTAAACATTTTATGCGATATTTATCAAGATGTGGCTAAAATTGTTTTTCCGAAAATGTCACTATTGCTGGATCAAGCTTCAGTCGATTATTGTGATAAAGTGGACTTTAGAATATACGATATTGATAATCACAAGAATGAAAAGTTGCAGTATTTAAAAGTATTTTCAAATACAAATGAAGAATATCTCGGCAAAGTGTCTAAATTCACCGCCATCTCGTCCATTTTGCGGAATTTAAGTTTTATTCCGGGTAACGAAAAGAGTATGGTTAAATGCACAAAGTTTATCAATATATCAATCACTTTGCTGTACTATGATGTACAAAACATACTCAAGGAGTCGTTTTACTATAATAATCACTTTTCATTCAAAAACCACCATCTTTTGTATTGGGCAATTATCAGAGAAAATGTCCTCGTCTCACTTGTAAATATTTGCCATCATTTAAAACTGGATAAATTACCCAGTGACTTTACACATGCCTTGATTGAAGCACTCATGTTTTGGACCACGAGTAGACTACCTATTGCCATCAATCCATTTGGAACCAGTATGGTTGAACCCCAAAATTGTCCAGAAAAGATGTGCATAGAAATCCTCTGCAAACTGTTTGTGATTGACTTGAATCTCGATTATTTCCTAGTGGATCATTTCAAACAGGTGCAAAAGTTGATTGACATTATTGCAAACGTTCATCTTTCAAATAGAAACCAAATAATGAAGGAATTTTCAATTGTGATTCTTGACAAGTTTTCAAAATTGAACAATAGTCTCTTGTATAAAGTAGCATCTAGAAAAAACATTTTAAAACAGTTGTTTAGTTTCCTCAGTTTTATAGAAGCCCGGACTCATCAAATTCTTTCTTCCCACGGATCTGCATTCTTGAAAAAGAACCCCAACATGATGGGAACTAGTCCAGACATGTTGTTGCGGTGCTGCAAAATAATCCTTGCCATTAGTAAATTTGACAAAACTGTTGCTTTTTTATACCCTCACCAACAGCAACTTTTGGATCTCGCAATGTCTAGAAATTACGAAAAACGGGTTGCTTCAATATTGAGTAGTGTCTTATTTCACATTGGAAAAGTTAGACACGAGGTGGATCCATATTTTAGTTTTGACATTAATTAATTAATTCACATTTCAAATAATGTTGATTTAAAAAAAAGTTTTGCAAATATGGACGCATGTATATAATTAATATTATAATGTCACCTGCAAGATTTAATTTTTAAAAGTTTATTTGACATTCACCTCTAATTCTCAAGTTGAACTTGTCCTCCCGGTTTTGTAAATAACTACAGTCATTGACAAAGTTCTCGTGTTTTAGTTAACGTAATTGTATATTTATTTGTGTAATTAATAATAATATTTACACTTACTCACAGTGATTTGTTTTTTTTTTTGAGAAAAAATATATTTATCTTTTATTGGTTTTTACTAAAAACTTTTTGGTCATTTTTTATGAAATTCAATCTAGATTGCAGAGGTTTGAGTCGCAACATTTAGCGACAAAGCCATATGTCCAGAATCCTCGTAGTCGTCCTTTTATTGTACAAAAGCTACTGCAATCGCGAGAGTACATGATCCATGTTGGAAATTTTGTGAGACTGACTTTGAGGGTCTGAAAATTAAGATTATTTTTTTTTATTTGATTTATTTCGTGAAATTTATACTTTTTAGTTAAACATTTTCAATTTTCAACACATTTGATCATTTATTTTGTGAAATTTATACTTTTTATTCAGACATTTTTAATTTTAAACTCATTTGATCAATATCTAAATTTTAGATTAAAATAAATGGCATAAATCTGAACATTTCATTGGTTAACAAATTTCCAATGACAATATCTATTTAATAATATTTTATTAATAGATTCTATTATAATTATAATGCTCAGAATTTCCTAGGATATAGTAAAATTAAGTTGTGTACAAATCTCGAATTACTTGAGATATTTTGAAAATGTTATTTTCACAAACAAGTCACAATTATAAAAGAATCTCATTAAATTAAATTTTACAATTCTCACACAAGTCAGCTGCTTTAAACCAAAAATAAAGGAAAAAACAATCTAAAATGGCATACACGTGGAAATTTGCACCTATTCGTTCCTTCAGTGACTTTTTGGGGTCTCTAAACTCGTACAGCATCTCTACCCAAGACCAAATTGCTCCTAGAACCGCAAAAAACCTCTACTACTACCAATCAAATTACATTATCATGTCGAGTTTTATTTTTCTACTTTTTCTCGTATTATTTACAAAATTTACTTTGGGAATTTTAATTTTAATCTTTTTAATGTTGGCCAGTTTTATGCTATCAAATTGCAATAAGCTATTTTTGGACTGTGGAACTTCTCAAATACCTACATATTGTTATTTAGCGGTAAACGCGTTTGTTTTATATCATATGCGAAGGCATCTTTTTGGATTAGCTTGTTATTCTCTTGTGTGTATTCTCACGTGTATTTTACATGGTATATTGCGTCAAAATAATACTAAAAATAAAGTATCCAACAAGATTAAATGCGTTATTGATCCGAGTCCAATGTCGATATTTTTTGACTTTTTGGACAAGAAAATTATGGAAAATGTCATTAAAAATTAATATTTTTTAAAATGTGTTTTTTTTAATTTTGTATAAATTAATATTACCTCACATACTTGATTTGAATCGCATATTTTCTTGGTAGTATTTGTATTTGGAAACTCACAATTGCCATTAGTATTTCTATAATTACTATCACATGAATAACATGTCAAGGCGAGGGAATATTCGGTTACGATTAAGAAAAAAATTAACGTAAAAAGGAGATGGCGTAATTTACACATTAAATGTTAAAATTGCTATTTTAGGAAAGAAAAAGTTGATAAATTAAATTAATGATGCGGAAATTAATGTTGCATTGCGACATGTAATAGTATGAGTGTTAAAAAATAATAATTATTATTAATAAATAATTTGAAAATATAATCACATTTTAAACACAAAATTTGATCTAATAAAATATTTTTTATTTAATTAATTTTTCATTAATATATTTTTTAAAAATCAATATTCCACGAATATTATCAGAATAAATTCAACTTTACATTTCAAAATATCAATTTCCGTCATTACCAACCTGTTTTGTATATTGAAGATAATAATAATACAACCAGGTCTAAAGGATTTTTAATAAAGAAATTTTTTATTTGCGAGTTCAATTACTACAATATCTCACAGAAATGTCAATTGAAAACAAATCCAAAGGTACCTACTTTAAAGTCACTATTGTAAAATAAAAAATAATATAATCATTATATTTTTGGACGCTGTAGATGATGTTGCAGGTGATGATGGAGACAAAGTAATTTATTAAAAATATATTTATTTTATTGATTTAGAAATTAATTTACAAGTCTAAAAATTAAAAAAATTAAATTACTTTAAAACGTTTTTTAAAGGTTATAAAATAAAATAATATTAATAATTAATAATTTTAATCTATTTATAAACTTTGATAGTATTATAATATAATTATATGAAAATTTAATCGGATATAATTTTGCAGATATACGCATTATAACCATCATTTAAAATTTAAATGCACCTTTTCTTTCATATTACATGTTATATGGCATATGGATAAGAATAAAGGATATAGTTTTAATATTCTTGGCGTCAAAAAATATAAAATTATTATTTGTTTTTGATTTAGACATGATTCACCTTTTACAAGTTTACATAAAGATTACAGCCACTATTATATAATTTTAAATTAACCAGTATTTTTCCTTTAATTGTGATTATATGGAGGTTTTATATCGGATTAGTATCAGATTAATTTGTTTTTATAAAAGTGGTTAGTATATTAGCCATGATGAAGGCTTTATTAGATTGATACTATTGTTTACAATTGGATTATATTTGATCATATTATACAAAACTCTTGTGGAGCAGGAAGAGTTTTCATTATTCGTTTTATTTTGTTGGGCATGTTTCATTTTGCTTCCATTTTTTCCTTTTTCAATTGAGCATTTTCAATTGATGTAATTTTTTCTTTTTCATTTTATTTAATAGTTTAATAGTTTGATTAAATATTTTATAATCACGTTTATAAAATTATTTTTTATTATTAATTATTAATTATTTTTTTTAGCATGAAATTGGAGACTCAGAGAACAAACCAAAGGATTCTTTCAAAACTGAGAAAGAAATTGAACGAGAGGATGAAAACGCTGACGATTTGAAAGGTGTGAACGGTACAGAGGATGAAAATGTTGATGGAACAGGGGATATTGGTAATTATATTTGTTTTTTTTAAATAATTATTATTCTTTGTAATTTTTCTGAAATTTGATAATGAAAACGATTAAAATAGTGGAAAATTGATTAAAAATTGAAAATGAAATGAAAAGGTTAAAATTTAACAATAAAACGACAAAAAATGGTTTAAAAATGGTTTAAAATGGATATAAATTATCATAAAAATTGAAAATGAATGAAATTATAAAAATTTAATAATAAAACGACAAAAATTGATTTAAAATTGTTTAAAATTGATATACATTTTCCTAACAATTGAAAATTAAATGAAATTATTAAAATTTAACAATAAAACGACAAAAATTAATTAAAAATGGTTTAAAATGGTTTAAAATGGATATAATTTTTCCAAAAAATTAAAAATGCAATGAAATTATTAAAATTAAACCATAAAACGACAAAAATTGACTAAAAATGGTTTAAAAATGAATATAAATTTTCCAATAAATTAAAAATGAAAGGAAATTATTAAAAACTTTTACTTAGTTTTATTACTACTTTTATAAACGATATTAATTATATAGAACTATTGGCAAAAAATAATGTATTGCAAATTTCGATATTTATTTTAGAAAAGATTATAGAAAAATCCCTTGAAAATGAAGAAAAGTCAATTAGCATTGAGAATATTGTAGTTGATGATGATAAAATAATTACTGACGAGTGTGACCTGATGATTGAAAATGTTAATTTTCCATTTGAAGAGGATAAAATTAAAAACGTTTCCAATAATTTATCAATAATTGTTGAAGAAAAGGACCTATCATCTTGTAGTATGGAAATTATTAATTGTGAAAAAGAAAATGCAACCAAAAAAGATTTTTATGATGTTGATATTGTTGATGAAATTGGAGAAAATGATGGTTCTATCAAACTCGAAAATGTTGAAATTTCCGATGAGATTATAATCATACCAGAGAAATCGAAAAATGGACACGTACTGCAACATGAAGAAGAAAATGATGAAAATGATGAAAATGATGAAATTGTAAAAAAAACACAAACAAATTTGAATAATTTGGAAGAAATTAATGTATTGTCGAATGGCTTTAAAACTGTTCAAGAAGACACAAATATTTCTTTAGAAAAAATTGACATTTCGTGGGAAAATGAAACAAAATCAAAAAATGATGAAAATGTTGAAAATGTCGAAACAAGCATTAAAAAGCCAAGCAATGGAAAACTCGTCCATCACGAAAATAACCAACTTGAGAAAATGACGCTCGAAAATTCAACAAAAGCGTCCGAAAATGGAAACGCGTGTCTTGAAATTTGTGAAAACTCTACTACATTAAGTGAGAGGGACGACATGTCAATTACAACTACCGAAAATGAAGTGTCAGTTTGCGATAAAAATGTCGCAACTAAAAAAAATAAAAACAGAAAACGAAACAAGAAGAAAAGTTTCTACAAAAAAAAACCAGTAATTCAAAATGGACCAAACAATATAGTAAAACTTGAAAATGATCATAAAGTGTTGAATAATAAAAACGGTTCTGTTGTAGTTTTGAAGCCTCCATCATATGAGGATTTTACAGAAAATAAAAAAAAGCAAAACGAGTTTGATGCTACAGAAGCTCTAAAAAATGACGTTGATTTTCAAAAACTAAACAATGAATCAAACTCTACATGGACAAATTACCAACAATTGACATCTGATGCAAATATCGAAAAATGCATCCGTGGAAAAGATTCTTCAGACGATTGTCTTTCAGATGATGCTGAACTTGACAAAGACAAAATGTTGGCAGACATGATAAAACTGAAAAGAGAATTGCGGCAGAGTAATAAATCTGTAACGTCAAAAAAGTCCAAACAAGGTAATTTTAATTTAATGTAACGTTTACAAAATGAATTTAAAAGTACACGAGAATAACCGCAATCAAATTTTACACTAGTCTGTAAAATTTCATAGTGTTTGCTCAGTTAGTTTTCGAACGACACGATAATTTAAAAAAATTAGTAAAAAATTTTTTACAGTTGATGTGACAACTACTCATGACAATGTGTATTTTTTTGAACAATTGATAAAAAACTAAATAACACGAAAACGCTTAGTCCAATTTACCTGAAAATTTGTAAATGTATATAAAATTTAATTGCGCATTTTTTGACATACAATGTACTCTATAATAAATTAATATAAATTTTTATAAATTTTAAATTTTAGATTCAATTCAGGATGATAAAGCCATAATAGTCGACGGAATTTTACAGACAAACCGCCTCCAGGGTTATAACACGTGTGAGAATGCTTTAAACTCTGACAATGTCCAGATGTGTTTAAAATATGATATTTGTAAGGTGAATGAATTGGGAAAAGAAATGGCCATTTTTTTCCAAAAAATTGGATACGTCCCAAAAGAATTGTTTATACATTTAAAACCACCGTTTGTCAGTCAAATGGACTCTGATTGCTTGGAACAGTATGGCTACAATTCAGACGATATTCTCACTAGTTTAAAAGAATGTTTTCCGGAAAAAGATCCTATATTAGCAGCAGTCGTGTTTCAAAATTTCATAACGTTGTTTTACACTGAGGCTAAAAAAATATTTTCAACAAGACTCGAATACTTGAGAAAATTGTTTCCCAATAATGTCACATTGCATACAAAAACTGCTACTCATGAAATGTTTGTCGACGGAGAACAGCAAAAGGTTGTTGATGAGTTTATAAAGTCGGTATGCTACCCAATAAACGTGTATGAAGAAGCTTTTTTGGATAAAAAATTAGGAGACCGTGTGAATTATCAATACGCTCGTTATCTGCAACGATTGTTTGGATCGCGGTATAGATTTAGAATCACGTTGCTCTACTCTATATATTTGAGCGCCGTAATGCAATATTCGAGTAACATTATGGAAAAAAACAACATTTTGTACAAAAAGTATTTTGATAGCGTTTTTGTGCCAGATTGTGATGAGGCGCAGAATAAAATTGCAGGATTTTACAGTTTTCCAATTGATATTTTGAAATTTTATGGTATTGAAAAAAAGCAGTATATTGTAGACCCAGGAAGAGCTGAAAAGTGTTTAATGGATGATTTTAAAAAGTTGAAAATTGCTTATGAAGCGTCGAAAAATGTGTGTGCTGAAGGATTTTGTGCTGGGTCAAAACAGTACAAAATGGATCTTGATGAACTGGGAAAAAAGGTTGAACAATTGTCAACAACAAATGAAAGCGTCCCAATAGTTGACAATGTTGCAGATGTAACGACTATTAATTTACTACAAGATCAAGTTTCAATCATGATCGATGCTATGAAAAGAAATAAATCTGACCATGAAAAGTGGGTCTACAATTTGAAACAAGCACAGGAAAAAAATGTCGCAAAAATGCAACAAGATTGGACTCAAACTATTGCCACTTTGAAAGCTGAAAGAGATGATGTGGAAAAGAAGTACAATACATATATCGAGTCTATCGACAAAGGGAAAATGAAGGACAATTCCAACAATAGTCGATTAAAAAAACATTTGGTTTCTATGGAAAATTGTTACACTGACCAACTGGTAGAGTTAAAAGACGAATGTGCCATTTTAAATAGTAAACAAATTCGAGATAAGAAAATTCAGTAATTGAAAAAATAATAACAATTAATTATAATTAATGAATTAATCATAATATTTAGCCAAGATGCATTGTCTGAACTCTCAATGATGCGTGTTTTCAATGACACTATATCGGAAGAAAAGAAGAGATATAAAAATGAAAATATTGGTTTGAAAACACGTAATCATACGTTGGTTGAGAGAGTAGAAGTTTCAAAAAATGATTTGAGAGTTTTTAAAGCAGGTAAATTTTAAAATTTAATTTAAAATTTAATTTAAAATTAAAAAAAAATTAATTTTAGAAACTGCTAAATCCGATAAAATAAAAAAAGACGCCCAATTCAAAAAAACAGAAGAGGAAGAATTGAAATTGCAGGCTTCTATATGTGAGTGCATCGCTTTAAAATCAAAAATTGACGAAATGCTCAAGGAAAAGAAAAAAATTAAAATCATGGACAAGGAAATTAAATCTCTCACAAACACGATAACGGGTTTAAAAAAAGAAGGTACGTTTTTAATAATTATTTATTTTATTTTAAAAATTGTAATGATTGCAATCAAAAGTTTACGTTTTAAACGTCTCTCTGTTAACATGGCCTTTTTAAATATGAGTATTCTATATAAGTGGGTCTTTTGAGACCCATCTATACACAACGCTCATATTTAGTTGGGCAAAAGTTGATTAGATTAAATTTGTCTTTTTACATGACACGAAAGAAGGAAGGTTGGGATATTACACTTAATATTAATAATATGTTATTAATTTGATAATTTAATTTTAATTTAAAAGGTTTGTATAATTTTTATTTTTAGTTCGTTCTCAGGAAGCTCAGTTGAAATTGACTCCCGAGAATTGCGTGCAAAAGTAATTATTTTTTCTTAAAATTAAAAAATTAAATAATTTAATATATATGTTAGAAAATTGATAAGCAACATGTTGATTGGCTTTTTTTCGTCCGACAGTAACGAGGATAAATTTAGCATTTTGAAGGTTTTGGAAGAGTGTTTGTCGTTGTCTGAGGAGGATTTGAAAGAGGTTTTGAAAATTTTTTTTTTAATTAAAATTAAATTTAAACTTAATTATTTTAGTGGAAAAAAGTAATCAATAAAAATGCAAACGTAAGTTACATTTTTTATTTAAAATTATTATTATTATTATTATTTCAATTTTTATAATTTTATTGTTATTTTAGACAATATCTATGCAGTTTTTGCGATTTTTGGATAGAGAGTCAAGTTGAGTTTAAATTTTTAATGAAATTATAATTGTACATTTTAAAGTTTTTTAAATAATAAAACGTTATATTTTTTAAATTTTTGTTTTTATTTGTTGCTATTATGTAGAAATGTTTGAATAAAATGTATAAATTGTACGAAATAAATGATCAAATGCGTTTAAAATTGAAAATATTTGAATAAAATGATCAAATGAATTTAAAATTGAAAATGTTTGAATAAAAAGTATAAATTTCACAAAAAACATTACATTCTAATAATAAAATAATATTTATTGGTTACAATAATTTTAAAAATTATTGGTACCAACAACACTGATTCAAACAATACAAATAATATTCATAATCTCACTACTAAGTAAACGTAAACTGCAACATGGCCAAAAAGAAGAAAAAGGGGAAAAAGACTGGCGGAAAGTAATGAATCAAGAGTCTTGACTCAAGACTTTCAAAATAAAATTTATTTTATACATTATAAGCTATAAGTTATAACTTATAGCTAACTTAATACTTAAATTATAATTAATATATATATCACTACAATTAAAAAAAATTAGAAAAAAAGAGGATTCAAAAGCCGTACAAAATATTGAAATTAAAAAATTATCCGAAGCAAACTCGCGTATATGGGAAATGAGACTTGAAGCTGCCACAACCCACAAACAAGAATACATGTAAATGACAAAAATTACTCTAATAATTAATAATTATAACTAAAAATTTAGGAAAGCAGCACACGATGCATTACAAGAAAAGGACAACATGACTACATTTGTCAAGCAATCTGAACGTGATAATATAGAAATTATTAGCTTTCTAAAAAAGAAAGAAGCCGCCAAAGATCAACAAGTATTTAATTTAAAAAATTAAAAAATTAAAACATTTAAATTAATAAAATCAAACCCATTTAGATTGAAAAATTGTCAGAAACAATAAAGCAAATGAGATGTGATTACGAATTAGAGGCGGATAATTTGGTATATTTTAAAAAATAAAATAAATTTGATCAATTTAATTAATTCAATTAGACAAAAGATCACAAATCAAACATAAAGTCAATGGAAAAAAGTTTAAAACAAAAGGATGGAGAAATTACAGAAATAAAAAAGGAACTAAAAGCAGTTAAAGAGTTCCGCGCGAAAAGGGCACAGTTACAAAAAGCCTTGGAACAAATCCGACAGGAATTCAACAACAGCAAACAGGAACATGCGCAAGTAGTGTCCAAAATGGAGCAAAAATATTTTGACGAAAAGGTTCAAATTTAACTTGAATAATTAACTTGACTGACTGACAATAATATTTTTAATTTTATAAATTAAAAAAATAAAATAATAGATGAAGTTGGAACAAGAATCGACCCGAAAAACGATAGAAATGGCGGAAACGGTACATAAACAAGTAGTGTTCAACATGACCAATGCGACAAAGCAAGTCTACAAAGAAAACATACGGGTAAACAAGGAACTAGATCAATATGTGAAATCTTGTAAACAATTGAAAAGTGAACTTGACATAAAAACACAAGAAAACGAAGCTCTCAGCGAGGCACATAAAACCAGAGAAAAAATTATAAATAATAAAATCAACGAGTGTCTTCAATTGAGACATAAAAATACACAGGTATTATTTTTTAATTTAAAAATAAAAAAGATACGTATAAAATGTCTCATATATTTCAAAAAACATATATTTCTATAATTGTACATTTTTGGACTTTAAGATATAATTAATTTTTAATATAATTAAAAAACCCCTTGATATTTTGTTCTTAAATTTTGAAAATATCTTGAGTGGCATATAATGTAGTGGTATAAAATTTTTTATGAAATCAAATAATATGAAGGGAAATGTGTGTAAGGGGTTAGGGTGTCCCAAAATTTCACTTTTTTTAAATAAAAGGTTGTAAAAATAAATTTTTACTTCAATTTGAAAGTTGATCAATTTTAATTGACCACTGCAACTGAGATAATTTTTATGGACATTTTATATTTTGGAATATCTTACTTTCCAGATAGAGAAAATATTCCACTCTACGTGCAAACTTTTTGTTGACCCACTAGCCATGGGACACCCTAATGTCTGTGAAATAAAATAAATTTAAGAATAATTTCATAAATTTTTTGAAAAATGGTAAAATTCACATCTAATATATTATATTATATAACTCAAATTATTCAAAAACTTACATTTAGTCTTCAAGAAAAGAAAAATTACTAGAAAGTGCATTATCAAACACAATAAATGCCTTCAATGTTCGTTTAGATGCCATACATACCTCACATGCACGTGATTCGAAAAATAACAAGGATAAAGCAGTGCAAAATGAATTTGAAAAATCACAATTAAAAAAAGAAATTGCTTATACTCGCAAATTGGCTAGAAACATTCTTAAAGAAAGGTCCGACATGGAAACCTTCTTTATTCAAGCTTTAGCATACGTTAGAAATGAAATTTCCATAAACAGACTAGAGTATAAAAAAGAAGCTCGAAAAGCTTTCCAAAATAAAATGATTACGGCTACTAAAAGACAAGGAAACTTTCCTCATATAAGAACATTTGGAAACAACATCCATAGTACAAATTCCGTCTATTTTGACTTGAAATCTGCTCAAGATGTGTAAGTTTGTTTTTCATGAAAAATATTTTTTTAAATAATATTTATTTTATTAAATTTACTATCGTTTAGAAACTCTGATTTCACAAACATGTAATTGAGTTTTGTTCTAAAACCGCATGTTTGTTGTTATATTATAATTAATGATTATTTTTTAATTATTTTAAATTTAAGCTTGATTGTTGTTATATTAAAATTAAAATTAAATCACGTTTTTAGAAGCCAATTGAAAGAAAACGTAAAAATCTCGGATCTTACATGGGAACAAAAGGAAAAACTACTCAGCTATCTATTTTATAAAATCAACACTAGCGCCAAAAAAAATCCAACACAATTGACCAAGTTAAACAACGAATTAAAAAAAGAGACGGATAAAACTACAAATAATTTCATCAAACCTCCTAGTCCTCCACCGCACGTCCAAGACGAGGCACGTGGAAACGCAACCTTTACAACACAACTAAAAACTCTCGAAAATGTTTCAAATTAAAATTTTTAAAATAAAAAAAATTTTAAATTTTAATTAATATTTAAGAACTTCGTTATTATCAATATCCATGTCTCTGTAGTCATCTTGATTGATAATTTTTAAAGAATTTGGGTTGCATCCCAATTTACTCTTGGGATGAAAACATTTGTAATAAGTGACCATGAAAGCAATTCCTATTTGAATTTATTATCAATTTAAAATTTAAAATTTAAAAATTTAAATTTTTATCACTTTTTTACCTGCAAAATAGAGAGCAAAAACGAGGGTAAAGTAGCTCCAATAAAAATTGGCTAATTTCAGAGGGTAAACATTGGAAATGACAACTACCAAAATAACATTTTCCATTAAGACAAACGCGTAAAATATTGCAATTCTATATCTTGTCGGTCCATCAGTTATGTTAAAAAATGAAAAAATGTATACGATGGAAACACAAAAATCAAAAAGGTACTTTTCTAATTTGCTTTTTCCAAAATCCGTTGCTTCTAGTATTATCCACGTTTGTAAGAGAACCCAGCGTATAAAAATAAAGAGATATAGCCAATATTTGAAGGATATTGCAAAAAGAGCATACATTATAATTCTTGATCCAATCATAAAAAAGTGCCAAAGGGTGTGGAAGAGAAGTGCTGGAATTTTTGTTTTATAATTTGAATCATAGTTTTGACGCAAAGAATGGTGGTATGCTGCCACTGATACGGCAATGGATAACAGAGATATTACAATGGATATGACTAGAAAAAAAAATAATTTTTTAGAAACTGCCTAAAAAACAATATTTTAGATGGAAATAACATTTTTAAAAAATATTAAATTATTTATCGTTTATTATTGATATTGATTAGAAAATAATTTAAAATTTGTTTAGAAACAACATAAAAATTTATTATTGATTAATTTTAAATTTTTTATAAATTTATGGTAACATTTTTTAATACAAAAAAATTAAAAAATATATATTACACGTCAAATAAGATTTTGAAGGAGAAGTAAACAAAATATAAAACTGAAGGATAGACTGGGGAGCAGATTCGAGAAAAGCCTCAAATATTCGTAACAAACAAATGTCATTATATTGATGAAAGTATACTTTAGTGAGCGTTTTATTTTTTGTCTTGTAAGATTGAATGCACGTCAGTATCGATTTAATGTAACTTGAAAAATAAAAATATTTACTTAATAGATAAATAATAAATTAATAATATTACCGTTCGATGGGTTGCAAGAGTAAAAAATGGCTTACCACGGAAAAATCAAAACCAAATTTTATATACTTGTCTATTCTACCATCGTCGTTGATTAATTTTAGGTAGTTTTTATCGTGTTTATACCAAATAAAGCTGAAAATCTGCATAAAAATGGCTGGAATAATTATAAAGGCTAGAGTAAGTAAAAAGTAGGTGATTTGATTCATGTACAAATAATATATCACCAAAATTAGGTCTAGATAGGTAAAATATTTTTCAAAAATAATTATAATTACACATTTTTTAAAAAAAATACATGTAAATTATTACCAGAAACTACGTCTCCTATAAAAGCCATCAAGGAACCAATTGTCAAACAAATATCAAAAACAGAAACAACGTTAGTACAGGAGGAGACATTTTCTTTCAATTGCGAGGGGTTCATTTGAATTTTTGACAAATTAAAGTTAAAAAATCTACTTTACATGTCAAAAATAAAGTTGACAAATTTTACCAAAATTTTATCAAAAATACCGCCAATTGTAATCATAGCCAACAACAAATGATTGAAAATAAAAAAGTTCGTGTCATTATTTTGCACGTGTTTAATTATTTATTAATATTTATTAATTTAATCGACATTATTTTCATTAATAAATATTTTCATCTTTCCAAAAATAGTCACACTGAGAATGTAAAGTCGGCCGGTAGATTGAGGTAATTTTCTTTGCTTTTTCGTAGCACAATTTCTTTAAATATTCGCAAAATGTCAGAATTTGAATAGCTATCCAAATTATCTAGATTTAGAATTTTGTCAACTTTTACTTCTGCATCATTTTGACTATTTTCACTCACAACTCGTGCATAAAGTTGGGAATCAAAAGAACCTTGATTTCCGGCTAGAGAACTCGTGTTTGAATTTTTACAACTAATATTAACATTTTGGTAATTAAAGTTTGAAACTTGATGAATAATTTCATTTGAAGTCGTTTCTTTTTTCATGAATTTTTCATGAAAAATAAACGTTGATTCTCGACTATGTAAACTTGACCCACGAGAATTCAAAGAATTTTCTTGACTTGACAATAGATTAAAGTACTTTGACGTTTTTGAAACAATCCTCAACGGAGGGAGAGGTTTTCTAGTTTTCGGTTGCAAATCTTGATAATATTTCCCAATTTTCGTAATATTAGCCGTACTAAAATGAGTACTGTTGGTTTGCATGCTATTGAACAAAAAACTCTCCATAAAACTATCAATCGGTGTATGTAATGCTTCATTCTGAATGCTTGGTTTGAAGCTTGAGAGGTTTTTTGAGCTCTCTGACGAGTTTTTTGTCATAGAGTTTACCATGTTAGCTTTTCGTTCCATAGATAACGTATGCAAGAGATTTATATTTTGAGAATTTAGACTATCGTCGTAATTGGTTCTCGTGCAACATGATTTTAAAAATTTTCTAACCTTCATTGTATTTTTTATGATAATTTGTAATAAATGATTTTTTCTTTAAATGATATGATTGTGAATGAAAATTTTATTTTATTTAAGTATTATATATCAGTAAAATTTAGTATGAAACTTTCAATTTTAGTTATTTTAGTAATTAACGACTTGTGTATAAATATAGATTGTAAAGATTAAATTATAACAGCCTACGATTTTAATATAAAGTCTATATTAAATCATGCAAGTCTATGATTGAATTTATTGATTGGTCACTAATTTAGTTAATTTTGATTGATTACAGGACAATAATTGTAACGTATTGTTTTAAATTATTATGACAGCGACATTTCGACGAAACGAACTAAATGTCAAATGAATTTTGAATCGATCTAAACGTGACACTCGATAATCCACGTGATCAACACATTGTGATGAATTTTAATAACAAAAACAGTTAATTTTTTAAAAGTTTAATTTTTAGATTTCATTAATTTATTACAAATCGTTATCATTTTTAATTTTATCAATAATGTCTTTATATACCGTAAATTTGGCACTCGGACCCCATACAAAATGGACATGATTCCAACCTATATATGATTTAATTTCCATTTTTGATAAGTCGTTGATGTAGCCCACATTTTCCAAAAACAATAGAACGTTCTAAAATGAATATTTATAAATTATTTTGAAGATAAATTATTTACCTCTGGAGGTGCTAGAACGTCTTGTGATCCATAATATAAAACCATATTAGAATCAATTTTCGAAAAATTATATACTGGAGGTTTTCGTGAATTATAATGCAACAAATTTTCTGCTTTTCCATAATCAAACTGATAAAATGTTCCACCATTACCGTGTGTTTGGGAAAAATGCTTCATGTTTTTCGTTGAAGTTCCAGCAGGAGTATGTTGAATGTATAATGGGATATTTTTCTAAAAATAAAAAATAAAAAATAAACAACTAAAATTTTGTAGAAATTTATATTTATATATCACTACTTTTATGAGAGAATTGTTGTCATTTCCCGCAATTTCGTCAATGGAAAAATAACAAATGATAAACAATTTATTAAGAATCGTTTTGCAAAAATGTTGAGCAACTCTAGCCAAGCAATCGTAAGTTTCCAAAAATTCATTCCCAAATAAACTCACAAAAATGTTGTACGTTGTATCATCAAAAGCGTGCATGATTAAACTGTTTAAAATGTTTAGTTTTTTCAAATTTCCAACCGGCGCCAATGCATGATGGGTGTCAATCTGAAACGAAAAAAAATTATTACAGTATATTTATATTTAATCATAATAATATAATATCATTGAATTAATCATTTTAATTTATAACTTTTTCGTTCCATGAAGGATCGATAGAGAGTAATATGAACAAAATTAACGTTCCTTGTGAATGTCCAACGTAGCTTATTTTTTTATTCCCTGAAATGTCCAAAACTTTATTCAACATTGCGGGTAAATCACGAATGGCCATTTCATGGAAACTGAAATCCCAAAATTCAGCATCATCGGGTGATAATTTTTCGTGAGCTCTTCCATACGTGTTACCTCTGACATTTCCCATGAAAACGTTGAATCCTTCGTCAGAAAGTTGAAAGGCTGTTTAAATTAAACTTTAATTTTAAATTAAAATGTTTATAAACATTTTTTTTTATATTACGTAGCGAATATTCTGGACCATTGTCAATCCACATGTGAGAAGAGCACAATAATCCATGTTGCAGAAACACAACTGGTGCATTTTTATTACCATTTTTTGGGAGAATTTGATGGATAGTAATTATATATCCATCGGACGTTGTTACATTGTGCTCCAACCCTTTATATTTGAATTGGTTGATTTTATTCACCTATTTTTAAATATTATCGAAATTAATTAAATTAATTTTTTAATTTACGATAGTAGTTGATAATATCGTTTCGAGCAAAAAAATACAAAATATAATGACCCTAAACGTCAATTTCTGCATTAAAATGTTTGATAATGAGGATGATGGTAAAATAAAATTTATTTATTTTAAATCCGTATTTTCATGGAAATAAGTAATTAATGTTTATTTAAAAACATGCAAATATGTTATTAATTTATTATAGTCTATTACTAGTATATGGGTCGCGATGCTCTATCTTTAAATATCTAATTATATATTATAATATAAAAATTACTTACTTTTTTTATATAAAAATGGTTACCTCATTCGAGTTATTCTTTAATATTAATAAAAAATCCTTTATATATTCCAAGTGTTTATTTTCAATCATGTCCACAAGAGTGACGTCTGTAAATAATTTTCTCTCAAATTCTTTTATGTAATTTTCATTGTCTTTAAATCTAAATTACAATGATAACAAAATTTATATTATAAATTTATAATTTAATATATTAGATGTTTTTACACTATTAAATGGTCAATGATTGCTTTAGCAATCTTAAATCTGTAAAAATAAATAATTTCAGTTTAAAAATGAACACTATAATTAGGAATATTCAACCATACCTTGTATCACAATATAAATTAATATTAATTAGCCACAAGTTCTTTTTTTCTTCATCTGATGCATATTTTTTTTTAGCTAAATTTTCATTATTAAATATAATTAACTTGAAACTTTACTTAAGTTTATCCACATACCGTCAAAAACACCTGTAACTAATTTTCTAAAATATTTTTTCCATTTTTTCTTTATAATTATTAGTAATTTTTACTCTAAAAATATATCAAACAACGTGTAGCATTTTATAAAGTCCAAGTTATTCATGTATGTACTTGTTACTTTGATATTGTCCAATTTTAAGTTATAAACTAAAAGTGGTAAAAATTTTAATTCAGAATGACATCTTACAAAATGGATCAAATAAATAATTTCTATCTGTATCAAATTTAAGAAGATCTTTTATGTTAAACTAAAAAAATACATTAACTGTAAAATAGTATTTAATAGTATACCTCAGATTCTATAAAGTTTTCATTCATTCGATTGAGTAGAATTTCAAGTTTATTCCATGCATCTTCATCTATATATAAATACAATTAGACGTGCGCCACCGCCGATATTAAAATGTGTACATTCTATGAAATTATACAAAATTAGTCATAGAATGTATACATTTTCATATTATACACATTCTATACAACATATATACTGTATTCTACAGTAATAAATTAATATAAAATACCGTATTTTATAGTTCGATTCATTTAATTTGTTATGAGAAAAAATAATAAATTAGAACAATCGCCGATTAAAAGTAATAGGGAATTATCCTTGTTAAATTATAATTTATTTATTCGCATTACACAATTTAACCTACTAATAATCGAGAGCACAAAATAGAGCGACCCCTTTTTTAATCCAATGTTTTTGCGCCTTTTTGCTTGGCACTTGAATAGAAAAGACGAAATTGGTTGAATGTCCAGTAGTAGTCAAAGTTCCTAAATTGGAATAAAAATAAAATATTTTTAAAATTAACAATATCACCTGCTCTAGATAAAATTTTGTACACAGGACATTGATAAAATCCAATGGACGGCGTGATCCTATTCCAAGTGGGTACAAGCCATATTGGCGGCATTTCAGTGTATAAAACTCGAGGTCTACTTTCTTTCAGTGTGCTTCCTAAGGAATCCCATCTAGCTCCTTCAATGTAAAGTCCGTGTATGTAAACTCCCACACCCGGGGAGTTTTTAATATCAGAATGAGCAACGTCCATAATCTAAAAATAAAAAATAAAAAATAAAAAAAAGTATAAATTTATATTAAATTTAAAAGCCACCTTAAAATCAAAACTAATGGCATCTATCGACAATTTTTCACTACGCGCGAAATTCTGCAACGTCCCGGTCAAAAAAGCTTGAGGGAAAAAGAGACCGGATATCCAATACACTGGAGGTATACCATGATCTATCCAGTTGTTGATAAAATTCGTCCTATCAATTAAATCCGCCACCCAAGCTGAAAGCGGCTTGAGAGAAGGATATGCTTTCGCATTCCAAGCCTCTGGTACTTTATTGAACGATATACAAGTAACGATATTTTCCAACATGTCGTCCAAAATTAAAAGACCTTTGAGAGCTTTCAAAACATTAACAAGACTTGATCTTACAACGTCCAATAGACCATTATACCTGATTGCTTCTTGGTTCAAAACAGTGTTCATGGACTGTTTGTACAAAAGAGGGTATTTGCTCACAATGAGCTTGACGTTGAAAGATTCTGGAATAATTTTTAGAATCTTTTCTGCGCTTTGATAGATTACCTGGAAAATTATAAATTTATACATTTTTTTTAAATTATTTTTTACATTTTCTTGTGAATCATCTCCACCAGATATAGTACTTGGCTGCAGTTTTTGTAAATTTCTGTACATTTCAGTAGCTTCATTTTGAGCAAAAGTAATGTTTGCATTTTCATGAAGACCGAAAATTTCAGCAGGGTCGTTATTGGGAAGAGACATGATGTAATTAATGTACAGTTTCACATCAGCCATAGTGGGATTAAGTTGATGATAAACTCCATTAGAAGTGTACTTATAATCGTGTTTTAAAACGTCCTCTTGATAGAAATCTTCTAGTTGATTCTCCAATAAACGTCTGTCCCAATCATCTGTTACTCGACCTCCATAGTTGATTTGTCCGGCAGTGTAACGTAAAACCTTAAAAATTTTTTAAAACGTTTTTAAAAAATTTTTTTAATACAACACTTACAGTATATGGGATAGTATCATACTCGAGAATAAACATGCTAAGCTGACTCAGACAAATTTTCAAATCCCCAAAAGTAAAATCATATGGAATGTTGAAACCCAATGCCCCAAACTTTTTCCTTTCTAGCAAAACACCGTGAAAGAGACAGATCGAAAAGAGTAAAGATTTAAAGGATTGTGTCTTTTCATTACAGCAATTCAGATATTCGTCGGTAAAAGAACTGTAGGACCTGAGTAAGTTGGCCTTTATGCCTTTTGGAGATTCGACAGTCATTTTCGAACTATTTTGCAATATGGTCACTGGGAATGAGGGCGTGGGAACGCTTGTTAACCACAGTCGAAAATCTCGATGAACTTTATCAATGTCAATTTGTTCAATTAATTTTTCAAGACTCGGCATCCAGCTTGGGGCTGAAAAATTTAAATAAAAAGATGAACAAGGCATATTCAAATTTTAATTTACCCAAATGACAATTTTGAAAAAAGACCCATTTTCCCCTCTCCATTGCTGAGCGCATTAGAGCTTCAGCACGAGGACCCTATAAAAAAAGATTAAAAAATTAAAATATATTAGAATAAAAAATAAAATTTCCATACCTGTCCTTGTCCCAATGAAATAGCCGACAACTTTTTGGAAAATCTCAACTTTTCCGCAAAAGCATAGAGATCTGCAGCAGGATCAGTCCCCAACGACAAGACAAAAACAAGAGGTATAATTGGCGAAGACTCTTTAAACACAACATCCAATTGAGCAGTCTAGGAAAAAAATTAAAAAATTGTAAAGATAGTATTATAATAAATAATTTTATAAAATAAAATTTTAAAAACCTGAGGTTCGATAAATTTTTTGTCCATAGTCGTACTAACGTAGTTTTGCATTTCATTTGTCACCCTGTCCAATCTCAAACATTTAATAACCAACAACTTTTGAAACAGCGACAATTTTTCGTCCAATCCTGCAGGTAATGGTTCATTTTCCGGCTCCAAGCACATTAAAACGTTTTTAAACTCTTCAAAATGCTCAATAAACAATACAACAAAATTTTCAAACACTGCCAAAGTCGAGAGATTGTGGATATCAGTCCACACCTTTTCAGAAATCATATCGATATTGGGATTCTCCAATAAGTCTCCTTCAAAAGTGGCTCCATTAACCAAGAAGGACCATTCCTTCAAACAAATATTTTCGCGTTGAAGTTCAATCCTCGTGCAAACAAGAAAAGAAAAAAAGAGTTTATGTTTTTCGAAAAGAGACCTGCACACGTTACAATATAAACTAAAGGTGAAAAAGTCATTTATGCTCATGACACGGTTTTCAATAGTGTCAGTTTTAGGAGCCTGAGCGATACAATTGTCAAATATTTGCACAAACCAATCGAGAGAATATTGGTACATTGGATCAATTACAGACATGTCAGAGACACAGAAAAAGAGTACTTGGGCCATTCGAGCCACAGGTATATATTGCGAACGAGTCTCATCAATCTCGTGTTCAGTCTTTTCCGAAGCTGCTACTTTTACTTTAATCTCTCCCGATTTGATTTTGGACGCAGCTAAAGTTTGGATCAAATCGATATCATCCACAGGATTTCCTTTGGAAAGAGAAAGTTTTTGCAATATTTTGTCCTCAATCTCACTCAACTCTTGCTTCATTTGAGAATTGGTCACTATGAGTTGATTTTTAGCATCTTCCAAGTCGGATCTTTCTTTGGCGACTACAATTCCTAGTAATTGATCTTGTAGTCCTCCAGGAGAGATTGTAAAGTTGATGAGATTTATTTTGACTGAAATTTCAGGAGTATAGTGTGGATTTGGAAGTTTTGTGGTTATGTAAAATTTGAAATCCTCATGGTATGGGATGACAGCGTCGCCCAGTTTGATTACAGTGCCTGTAGGGCTTTTAAAAGTCTGCTTGATTAATATGGGAGTTAGTGCTGGATCCAACTCGGTGCTTATGTTTTCGAGTAAGCAAGGTTTACCGAAACGGATAGAATTTTCGAGCGTACGAAGGTAATCCCTGTCGCTAAATTTGATAATTTCGAGTCCGTTGTCCTTTTCCATGTTTCTTATCCATTTATTGGCTTGTGCTTGGGGATCAATAAAAAGAGGCCATTGAGGCGAATACTTTACGCTCACGGCATTTTCTATCGATTGCGTGTCTTTTGGAAGTCCTACAAGATGCCAATTTCTAATTTGAATAGCATCCGCCATTGTTGTTACAAAAGAAAAGTCCTTGTTGAAGGGGATTTCGTTTTTTACAAGGAGATTGGTCCAGTCTCTAGTGATCATTGTTCGATATTCTCCAGTGAAAGGACCGAAATATGTGACAAACCCAGCAGACATAATTATATCCCCCATAATGTTGGCAATCGTTTCCTCCAGCTTTGTTACAGATTCATTCCAACGGATCCTCTCATCCGCCAAACCATTGATCAATTTATCAGCCCTCACGAGTCGATCTTGACACATTTTGGTCTTGTTTTCCAAATCTTCCTTTTTCCTCACACAATCATCATACTTTGCAGTAAGCGTCTGAATTCCTTCATGGACATCTTGCAACCTCCTTTTTGCATCATCTAAAATTCCCTGTGTCACTGCGAGGGAATCTTGAGCCTGTTTCAATTTTTCTCTCTTTGGCTGAACCGTTTTGGCAACAGTATTGTACAAATACATGGCTCTCACCCATAAACAAATTGACGTACATGCATTGGAAACTTTGGCTATTGCTGCAGGTTGGAAGGCGTCACTCTCAATATATGGTCTAATCTTGTCAATCACATTGTCGGGTATATTTTCTCTGTCGTATTTAAACAAACTGTCGATAAACTTTCCTGGATCTTGCAATAAAGCTTTTCCAAGATCCCAATAGTCGTCAACTTTCTGGCCCAGTTTATCAGAAGCAACCCGCTTGGGTTTTACAGATTTCATGATACATACAGCTTCAATAACCAACTTTACTCCATCTGGAGGTCGCTGCATGGCTCTCACTTCGATTATGTCTGATTTATTGAGCGATTTCAAACTCACCAACGCGGCTTCTAGAGCAGGAAGAGCTTCACTGAGATCTCTCTGAGCGGAATCGGCAATGGCTTGCGTTTCTTTGGTCATTGTATCTGCTTGTTCTTCTTCCTTCTGAACGAGAGACTTTGTTTCTTCAGCTGTAACAGTATCTCTTTTAATTTGTTCTATCGTGGCCAAAGACTCTTCGACAGCTTGTTCCAACAGTGGCTTCATATTGGCCAACTCTGACTGCATCACAGTCACTTCATTAGCCGTGTTTAAGAGTTTTTCAAGCCCGATTTCGGTTCTACTTTTGGAAGAAATGAGTACATTCAAAACGGAATTGTTTAGACTCCCAAAAAGACTCAACAACTGCAAATATGACGTCGGAGTCACGTAATTGTGACGGTTCAATTGGACGAGATATTTGGCAGAATAATTTTCAATTGATGTGTGAATCCCTTGAAACATGTCTACGATACGTTTCGTTTCGTCATCCGTTGCCTTCCAATCGGGAATTTCATTTAAAAATCTATAAGCCATGGAAGAAAGAGCCTCTGGAGGCCATTCCGAATACCAATCGATGGTACAGCAACTCACGAGCGCCGGAAACTGCCTCAACCTTGCTCTAAAAATCTCCCCGATCGGCGACATTGTAACAACAATATGCAAGTTCATCCTCACTCTGTTTTTAAAAATGGAAAACATGTTTGTTTTTGTCGGCTGGACACTTAATTCAAGAGCCACAGCTTTCATTTTCATATAAATGTTGTCCAAATCATCATTACTGTACAAATTGGGAACGTCCCCGGAATTTAACATGTTGTTAATATCCTCCAGAAAGGTCTCATGCTTTATCTGATTATCAGAGAATAGAAATACAGTCTTTCTACACTTTAACCCCGCCTCCAACATACACTGTCTAATGTCATCTCGCCATTCTGTCACACCATAATTTTTAGATAGTTCTATTTGAAACACTTTGTAGTCGGATATAAAGGCTGCCAGTTTTGTCAGACTTTGCCTCCCACAACCTCCCATTCCCAACAATAATGCATTTCCCAAAGGTTGTCTAATTACTCTTGCAGTTCTACATAGATGATTCATTGCATATTCAAACATTTCCAGATTTAATTGAATTTGATTACTTTCATTATAGTCATTCATGGATTCTTGAACAACAGTGTTTAGTTTATGATTATCCGACATGAAAATGTAAGGCTTGTTATCAGAAACACCGCTCAACAAATCTCCGTACATGAATGGGGTGGAAGGTGCGATTTTTGTTATAGTGAGTTGAAAGTTTTGGAAAAGAACACTTTCGAAAATGTCTTGGAAAATTTTACAATCCTTTTCATTTACTAAACGGTCTTGGTATACTCGTAGAGATTCGTGGTACCAGAGAGGAAATAAATCTTTTGATGATTGCATGCCACCAATTTCCATCATGGACATTCCTTGAAGAACTTTAGACAAGTCTCGCATATTAAAAAGATAATGGCTTTTTTCGGGTGTCGGTAGCATTTCTGTGATAATCTTGTCGTGAACCATGATTAAAGAGTCTACAATTTGCAATCCAATATCTAGTACGCTTGGAGATTCACGCAGCCACCAATTTACTATTGTGCTGAAAATTTGCTTCTGAGAAGTTTCAGAAATGTCTGTAAAGGCCAAAATGTTAAAATGACGTACGAGACGAGAAGAAATTACAGTCCTTCCTCCTCCCGGCCTTCCCATGGCACAGACAAAATTTATATCCACTAGCGTATTTATAGATCCGATGGACCTTCTATCGTACCAATATTTGAGATCGCACCACTGTCTCAGCAGTTCAATAGGAGGTTGTGCTCCGAAAAACTCTGGAGTTGGCATATTCAAATCATCAATAAAGAAAATCATCCGTTTCCCTAAAGGAGGTCCATTAACACCTTTACGTCGCTTTCCCAGTCGCGAATCTATCGAATCTTGAGTCTGATTGGCCGTTGTTTTGGCAGAAAAAGTAATCATTTCCAAGAGATAATCTACGGGCATTTTATTAGCTAGCGTGTCTGTTATATTTAACGTCTTTCCAGTTCCAGTAGGTCCCACAATTAATACTCTCTTGTCGTTCAACAAAAGATGTTTAAGAAGAAACGTAGTCGATATAGTATCTGCCGTCGGTACTATAATATCTGCAAATTTAGCGGTCGAAGGGACGATATATTCTGGAACTGTGTCGATCCACAAGACCCACTTGACCTGCAAGTCAAGCAGTGCCAATTCATCTTCTTCTTCGTCTAAAAGAGGAGAGTATATGGAGGCTTCATCAATGACATAATCATACACTAACTTTTCTTCTGGGAAAATAATTTTTATTTTCATTGCGTCCGAGGACATTTCCCTTCTTAACCAATTGTTGAACAATTTTCGGCAATCGAGTTTATCACTCGTGGCACCAACACTCCATACAAGAGAGAAAAAGAACCAAGGTTCTATCAATTCTCCTAATCTTTCAATTCTCTTTTCCGGAATACTCGATAAAACTTGTTCATTATTTGTCACTTTAGCAAAGAAACTGTCTAGAATATTTAAACAACTGAAACATAGATTACTGTCCATTGTATCCACAATTTCAACAATGTTATCTCTTATGAATTCTATAGCAGGCCCAAGGAAATTTTTAAATAAAGCTTGCAATTTCTCTTTATAGGGGGAAAAAAATAGAGGTATTTTACGCAACCAACAATGAACAAACGGCCCCAATCCTAATAAAGAAGGTTCCAAGTATATCATACCGCATCTGCTTACGGTGGCAGGAGAAGCTTGTTGCAGATCGCCTACTTCAAACATCATTGTCATTACTTCGCTTAGTTTTATAATTTCTCCACTTGACAAACACAGTTTCTTGTTGTCGTCCAAGACGGTATTCATGTTTTCTATCCAAACTGCATCTACAGGACCGTCAAACATGTACCAGTGATAGTCTTCTTCTCCCTGTTCCACTCCTTGTCTAATTAAATGACTGAGTATGCCGTCGGTCCATTCGTGAGTCATTACATCAAATTCTCCGTACAACTGACCCATTGTTATCGATTTTGGGTTCAAAACGTGCGTAATTACGCGTTTTAAAACTACCCCGGCAGGACTCAGTTGACCCTTAAGTTGCGTCATTGTGTCTTTTAATACATTGTAGCATTTTGTTTTTCCAGATCCTGTTGGACCGACAATCATGAGACCGTGTCGAACCACAGTTGTCTCATAAATCTGAATACACTTTGATATAAATTCCGGCATTGCTTCCAAGTTGTGCTTTTTTTCTGCAATTTCGCATAACGTACTGTGGAAAATACCATAGTCGATAGGATTTTCTTCCACGGATGGAAATAGGTCTGATATTATACCATTGAAAAGTTTAAGATCATCGAAGAGGAATTTGGGAAGGTTGACGTCTTTGATGGCTCGTAACGTAACCAAAGCTTCGTCCATTTCCGCATTTTGTCTCTTTAAATTCCCGGCTGCCACAATTACAGATTTTACGGCCCGCATACCGAAATCGTAATGATCTTGTGAACTGAGTTGTTCGCAACTGAGCTTAAAGGTGGTGGTAATTTTATTGGATAAAACTTTTGCGTCTTTGAATCCATATGAAAATAAAGATATTTCCGCAATCATAGCATAATCAGGAACCATCATAGCTACCGGTCTAAACAAGGCTTTCAGGTTGTCTGGTAATTCAGTTCTCCCCGCATATCCCGGATTCATGGTTATAAAAATGGCACAAGAGGCTTTTAAACCAATCTCCCCTCCTTCAAACATGAATCTGTCTACTTTTTGCTGTTGTGCCTTTTGGATCGTCATAATTTGTTGTGCTACAACAGACAAGACTTCCACGTCAATTCTGTTAAACTCGTCAAAACAAGCCCATGCTCCGGAACTAGCCAGCCCTTTAAAGAACTTACCCATGGCCATGTAATCTAGTTGATCGGAGCAGTTGAATACCACACATTGGATAGCAAACGCCTTGGCTAAATCTTTGGTAGTTTCCGTCTTTCCAGTTCCCGCAGGTCCTGCAGGTGCACCACCGAATTTCAAATGAAGAGCTCCTGTTAATGTCAAATAGCATCGATCAGTCAACGGAGTAATTACCAACCTACCACTATTCCCCAAATACTCGTAAGCATACGGGAAAGTTGCATTTATGATACTCATTGTCATGTCTCCATCCCAGTAATAGCGCAACTGGCTAATCCATTCAAAGTCGTTAATATTTGTTACTTTTTCCTTCACCATTTTTTCGATAACGTCTCTTTCATGTACTTCGATAACAATGAGTGGGCATATAATTTGTCGTTCAATCTTAGATAAAGGCTGTGTTACTAAATGTCTGAGATTGTCCAATTGAGTCAGGAAAACTTGATAGAATTCGTCCAATTTCTTCTCCTTCAAAAACTCTGTTACTTTTAAAGTCCAAAACAATTGACATCCTGCTATAACAACTTGTCCAGGCCAAGATAGTACCCACTTATTTTTGTCCTCTTCTTTGTAGTCCTTTATCGATTCATCCAATAAAGATCGAATACTTAATTTCATCACTCTTTCCACATCCAATAACCAATTTTCAACGTTTCCAGTAGGATACAAGTCCTCGCATAAGGGGACAAGTTCTCCTTCGGAACTAAACATTTCAGAAATTCGCAAATCATCTTCAAACTTGAGACTGGCTATATTTTCAAAGCATTTTCTCAAATGAGGTTGTACTGCAGTCGGGTCTTTAGTCTGTGATAAAATTTGCAAAAGTTCGTCATCAGAAAGAAAGTAGAATCGCGGAAAGGTACTTCGTTTTGATTCTAAATACTCACTCAGTCCTTTTTGAACTTGTTCCAGTAATTTGTTACACTCTTTTAAATTGTCCAGTAATCTCGTATCTGGACACAATGAAATGACTTGGGGGTCTTCTTTTGCATTTTTCATAATTTTACGCCACATTCTGTCCATGTTTTGATATCTTTTGCTTTCGACAGGTAATTGAGTATTGATGTCTTCCGAGCTGAAAATTGGTTCCAAGTATAACCACTGTTTTTGGCACATGAGCCATTCATCCAAAACATCCTAAATTCGACAAATTATAAATATAAATTAAGAATAACATGTTACAGAATCTACAGTGCATCACAATGTAGAGCAAAAGAAGCGGAATTAAGAATTACATAATGGTACAAATTTTCATGTCAATACCGCCATTAGTTTTTAAGTTATTAACATTCAAACATTTTGAAAAAAGTACTTAAGTTTAATTTTCATGTCACTGTGTGTTGCCATATCAATAATGTAACAAATTAAACACAAGTTTAAAAATAACTTTAAACTAAGCAGCGTATGTTGATGAAATACAGAACAAAGTTGTTTATGTTGCAGAAAAAACAAACAATTAATTGTTATATTTTGTATACCTGCGTGATTCGTAATTTCGTTTCCCAAGAACTAATTCTGCTTTCAAAAGGTTTCTTGAAGGGAGAAAATACCATACTTTGAGTCATGACTATATGATCATCCAGCATTTGCGAAATTTCCTCCGAAGTTTTTATTATACAAGTTCCAGTATTTTTATACGACAAGACTTGGAATAATTGAGGAGCCCATTCAGCTTCCATTTTATCCAAAGCCTAATTTAAATGTTTAGCAATAATATTTTATAATTTTTACCTGTTCTATGGCGTATTCCTTTCCTGCAATTTGAGCAGTTTTTGTAATCTCATCAATGTGGTTCTGTAAATCCATTTCAAGGCATTTCGTAAAGGTTAGTTTGTCATTTAAAACAATTTTTATGCCCGTTTTTTCAGAAAGCTATTTAAATTAATAAAATATTAAATAATGCTAATTAATCACATATTTTCATCATTAATGGTAATTACCATTTCCCAATGACGCGATCTCATCCCAGGATTTCTCAAACCTTGCAATAACGGAATGTACGGTTTAAATTCCTCGACTTTTTTCTTAGTTTCAACAGCAACATCACAGACGGCTAAATAAAAATTAAATGAAATAATTTAAAATTTAAAAATTATCTTCCAAACCTGGCAAATTTTGAAAATGCTTTACCGACTTTTGCAAAATCTTGTAAGAATCGTTAACTATCCTTTCAATAGATTCCGCGTCAACAGAGCTAAGAGGATCATCCAACCAACTTTCAGAAGATCTTATCCAATCCGATACTGTTATCCATAAGGCCCTATATGGTTCGAAATCAACGGTCAATTTCTTCAACTTGTCATACTAAAAACAATATAAATTAAAAAAAATATAATAAAATCATTTTAAAAAATTTAAAAAATTACATTTGTAACTTCTAGAGAAAATAATCTTTCTCGGTTGTTGTACAATTGACTTGCTGTCTGAGCCTCTGTTAGTCGGTTATTGACTCGCCTCATATCATTGGCTATTTCATGAGCTTTACCAATTTCTGAATAAGTGCTCATTCCTGCTATTGACATCTAAATTTAAATAAATTTAAATATATTACAAATTAAAAAAATATATTAAATTAGTGTAGCTAGACAACCAACCAATAAAGTTTTTTTCAATTTAAATTTTAAAACGAATTTTATAAATTTAAAATATGCTTTTCAACAACACAAATTTTCGTGTTCTAAAACAAACGATATCAATTTTTAGGAGTCATCACGATGTGGCCATCATCGGTGGTGGATTATCCGGATCACTAATGGCCTTATCTTTGGTTCGAGAACACAGTTTTAGAAACAAGTCAATTTTACTAATAGACTCTTCAAAAAACACAATTTCTCAAAACTCTAATCGGCCTAAAATTTCATCACACACGTGTGCAATAAACAATTCAAATATAGACTACCTGAAAAGATTAAAAATCTGGGAAAAACTGGATAAAAGTCATATTGGAACAGCGAAAAAGATGAAAATACAAGACGAAGTAACAGAATCCTGGTTTGAAATAAACCCCACAAAATTTCAAAACAAAACTTTCTGTGTAGTTGAAAATGAATTGCTTAAAAAAACACTCAAGGACATGCTATCTTGCTATACAAAGAATCGGCAAATTGTTATAAAAAATAACCACAAATTAAACCAATTAAAGAGTACGCCAGATGGCGTAAATTTCAGTTTTGTCGAGAAAGGCAGAGACAAAATCTACAGTGAAACTTCAAACTTGTTAATTGGAGCAGACGGTAGAAACTCGACTATTCGAAAACTTTCAAAGATATCGTTTAAAAAGTACGATTATAATCAAATTGCCATTACTGCGATCGTCAAATTATCTACTCAATCTGAAAAGAATATAGCATATCAAAAATTCACCACCTTGGGTCCATTGGCCTTTCTTCCACTCGGAAATAACTTAAATTGTCTGATATGGAGCTTAGAGCGTGAAAATGCAGTACTACTTGCTAAACTATCTTCTCAAGAGTTTATAACTCGAATTAATAAAAGTTTGAGCTATAAAGACATTGACAACTCTTTCACTGAAACCATCAATACCAGTATTAATTCCATATTTGGGTATATAAATGACGACGAACCTGGTCCACCAATTGTAGTGGAATCAATTGTTAAAAAATCGAGATCTATTCACCCTCTCACGAGTATAATATCCCGTGTATTTGCAAAGGACGCAGTGTGTTTGATTGGAGATTCTGCACAAACGATACTGCCACTTGGAGGTCTAGGTTTCAACACTTCAATATCGCAGATTGAAAAGCTGTCAAAATTGATTATTAAAGACTCGAATTTGGCTGTAAAGTTGACAAAAGATACTATAAAGTATTATAATGACAGTGTGCTTCAATCTAATTTACTGAGTAAAGGTATGATGACGATCGATGCCGTTTTTCGGCATGAATCGGATTTAGGAAGGATTTTAAGGAATTTGGGAGTTAATTTGTATAGATCAAATGCGTTATTGCAGAAATTGAGTTTGTTGGTGACAAATAAATAATAATTACTGTCAAGTTGTCTGTCTTTTTTCGGAACTCTTTAGAGTCAGTTTCTTGCTTTTTCTTGAATCTCTCTTCATCTAATAATAGTTGTTCTTCACATTGAGTAATCATCAATTCTAACTTATTTGGCCATCCTATTGTTGTCCATCTGAAAGTAAAGTAATTTTGTAACGAATTTTTAAAAAATTAAACATTTTTGGTATTTTTAACCAATTTTTCCAAAATAGATAATTTAATAACGAGTTTTTTAAAAGTAAACATTATCTTCATCAATTTTAATCAATTTAAAAAAAATGATTAAATTTTTTACCTAGCATTGAAATCTTCAGCCGACAAATTGTGGAAAAACCCTTCAATCAACTCATAATCAGACACGGCATGATCAATCTGCTCTTGGTGCTCTCTTATTTTCTCTGGAATAGTCACCATCCATTCCCTCAATTGGTCCAATTCCTCAATGCTATTGGGTTTTTCGTACAATCTCTGACTAATCTTTTTGAACGTATTACAAGCCTCATCAGACTGATTTCTCAATTTTCGCGTCAAAACACCCAATATCGAAGAAGCCAGCTGTTTCCTTTTTTTGGACAAGTACTGTCTAACATTATCTGTATTCAACAAAAAAGGTCCTATAACTATATTGACAGGGATCACCTTTTCAATTTCACTCTTTTCCATCAATTGCATTTCCACTTCTCCTTTCAATTCTTCAGCTGTATGACCTTCCCTTTCAAAAGTATCGATATACTCATTAACATTAAGTTGTGATAAAGGTAAATACGCTTCATACATTTTAGAATAATTTATTAAAACTTCAATTGCATCATCAACTTGTTTTCTTATATTCTTTCTCATTTCAACCACAAAAGGTTCATAAGCTCCCACAGATTCTAAATATTCTGTAACTCTTCCAAATAGCTTTTCAACAATTAAATTTTGCAACTGAGGAACCCTCTGGGTGGAATTTATAGCTTCATTAAACGACAATATAACGGCATGGAGGAATTTCTCCAATTCGTGACTAAATAATATCTTGTCCTTCTCCAATATCAAATCTACGTAAAATATGGGATTTTTCATAGGTTTGTATTTAGAAGTTATAAAGTCAGTGTCCCATTCAACATTCCCCACGTCTAAAACAGAATAACATGCTTGGTGTATAAACTGTTGGTAATTGTTGATTGATTTGATGATAAGATGTCTAATTGAATCTTGCATGGAGAATTTAATCATTTGCATCAGCTTGCTTAATTTTGAAATTTTGTAAATGTCGTGATTGTCTTGCTCTATATTGTACCAACCTTTTCCTACACCTCGCAGGCAATTTTTTATCGTGATTTTTAATTTGTCGATCCACGTTTCTTTGAGATAAAGGGCAATTTGGGAGGTGGTGAGGCTTTGAACTTGTTCAAATTCGTCGAGGCGCATGTGTTTTGTAGAGCTTGTGTGCAAAAGTTGCATTTCCTGGATTTGGTCACACTTTTCTCGAACTTGGCACAAACATTGGATCACTTCTGGCATAGTAAGCGTCGTGTTGAAGGAAAAATTGTCAAATTGTTCGTCAAAAGGGTACACGGGTACGTCTTTGTAAGTGGCTAAATTTCATTCATAAAAAGGAATGATGTAAAACAAAATTTTTTTTATTTTTTTTTAATTATTTTTTTTATTTTTTAAAATAAAAAGTACCAATTTCCGACACACATTTAGTTTCCACACCTGGTAAAGTCACAAACTTAAATTCATCAGGCTGTGCTTTAACAGTACGGTCAAAAATAATCTTATTCATCGACTGACAATAATCAATAACCACTTGAGTCTCTAAAGTCTTTATAACGTCGTCCAAAGTAGGGAAATGTTGCACAAGTTTATTAGATTTCGCTAAAACAATGATTCTTCTCATAGAAGCAGTTTCAGGTTCTGCTACTCCGTCCATTGGCATACATTCGATATACAAATTGTATCGAATAATGGCTTCTGAATATGCTCTTAAATTTACAGCGGCCTGTATTCTTTGAGCGAAATTTACAGGGTTTTCGGAACTGAAAATAATATATATTCTGGGTAAATAAAGACTTGTTTGAGAAAAAAAATCTAAGATAAAAAAATTATTTATTTATATTTAAATAGATAGATTTATTAAAAATTTAATTTAATTTTAAATACCGTCATCGTTTTCCTCACTCTCACCAGTTCTCTTTATAGATGACAGTTTTGCCGATTTTTCCAAAATTCTCTTGACTGCAAATAATTGATTTTGTTCATTATATTCAAAAACACCGACATTTGTCCATGCAAATTCAGCTCGTTTTAAATCATATTCATCTAAATAAATTATTTTAGTAATAAGATTTTATTTTATTTATTTTTGTTGCAACAAGTTTACCAAAATCCGGCTTGTCTAATAATTCTTTATTTTTTGGCAAAAGCGCCCTAGCTAATGTAGGTTTTCTAATCAACGTATCAGAACCTTTTTTGACACATTCTCCGAGAGATATCCACTCTTGAGGCGTTCTACAATCATAATCAGTGTCATCAAAAATTTCCAGAGGAAGATATGGTGCAACGACAGATTTAGAACCATCCTTGACCATTATAGGAGACGAAATGTCGCAAGATTCTCGGGGAACAAGATTATTTGAACAAATGTTCAATTCTATTAAAAGTTTTTCCACATCTAGAGACATGTAAAGTCGTCTTTTTCTAAAAATAAAGTATTTTAAATAAAAAAATAATTCTTATAAACCTTTCTATCGCTATTTTCCGAGGTATATCTCCCGGTTTAGTGTAATATGATTTTTGGATTTTAGGCTTTTCAGACAGCACAGTAAATTTCTATTTTTTTGTAAAAAATATAAAAATATAAAAATATTAAAAATATTAAAAATAAATATTTCTAATTGATAATTAATTTAAATTTTAAAACCGATTCATATTCCGTCTGTTCATAATTATCCCCGTCCAATTTCTTGACAAGGTTCTGATCTATAGGAGGAAGTTTATAACATTTAGCTCTCGGGCAATACTTGGAAGTTTCTATATCCCATAATAAATTTGTCCTTTTTGAAATTTTTCTTTGCAACTTTTGCACTCTTGATTCATCTCTATCGTTCAACAATTCGGAAAAATAGCCCAATTGAACATGAGTCTTTTCCCAATTTACTTGTTTTCTACCAGATACTTTTCTATTTGTTGAAAGAGGTTTAAACTGCGGAAGCTTCTTTTTTAAAAGGCTAGATTTGGAACTTGTCATGTTGAAATTTAATTTTTAAAATTGAAAAAACGTAAAAATTAAAAAAATGTATAAAGACAATTTATACGTTAATATAATGTTTATAGTTGCTATCAAAATTATACAATTAGAATTTAAAATTACAAAAATTGCAAAAATTATAATTTATTTACAATTTCTAATATTTTCTTTGATTTCGATAAATCCAATTTTGGAATGTTGCTTTTGTTCTTTTGTAAAATGTTTTTTACATCTGTAGATTTGATTAACATATTGTTCTCCAATATACTAATAATAAACATTAATAAAAATAAATAAAATTTCTATACTTGGAAAAGAACATTTCTAGTAGAATTTTACAATCTTTATCACTCTTCCATGTGTCGACATTATCAAACACTTTTTTGAGAAAATGAGAAATAAATACATCTGTATAAGATTATTATTATACAATTATAAAATTATAAAAAATACCTGATAAATTTTCACACTTTAAAACTTTTTTTACGAAAATTTTGACAATTTCGCAAGAAACAATTTTGGGGTCCAAAATCAACATGTACTTTTCACAAAATAAGGCAGTTTTTTCATCTAAAAGGTATACAATATAATATTAATTAAGTTTTTAATTTTGTTAATTTAAAAAAAAATAAAAAATACCGTCTATTTGAGACAACAATAGAAACATTATTAAAAAATGCGATTTCATAATAATTGTGCTAGACAAATTTTCCATTATAGCATCATAAATGGATTCTAAAAACATTGATTGAATTTCTTTGACACGTGTTTCATTGTCCTTTTTACTGTTAGCTTCACAAGACATCACCATCATTTTCAAAATTTCAGGTGTATTAAATTGGGGATCTCGAGGAGAAAGAATGTAGCTGATTACTCTTCGACCTGATTTTAGAGAAAGTAACGTTTTCATGTTGCCAAGTATCGCCTAAAAATGAAATTTTTATAATAAAAAAAATAAAATTTTTACTCATATTTGTTAGAGGTGGGAATTATAAGTGTTAATATAACACTTTTTTTTGAAATTACCCCCTACAGGTTAGTTACATTGGTAGCCAACTTGGTAATTAATAAACAAAATAATTGTAACCAACCTGATACAAATAGAAAATAAAAAATGTCGGCAGATTTTAAAAATATTGGTATTCATTTCGATGAATTAAACAGAATCAGAGTTTTGACTCCAGAAATGGAAGTTGATGGAACAAAATTAATCGAAGCATGCGAAAAAATGGAAAACGGTTTTTTAATTAACATTTTAAAATAGTAAATAATTTATAAATTAAAAATAGACATCAATGCAAATTCCAAAATAGCCTTACCTTACAAAGATTCTTATATAAAAAACATGGAAAAAATAAGAGTGTGCAAAATGAACGTAACCATTTTTATAAAAAAATATATTTTAAAAAATCTTATAAATTAGGCAATCGCAGTGAGAAATATGCATTCTCAATCTGATTCAAATGACACAACAGATTATTTGAAACACCAACTGGACCATAAAAAAATGTTGGTAAAAAGGTTTACAAATTATATTTATCTAAATTTTTCAAGTAACTTTTTTTTTAAATTAGATTGCGTAACGAATTGAAAGAATTGACAGAAATTGAAAAACATCAATTGAGTCAAATTGAAGAATTGAATTTTCAAAAGTAGAATTAATTAATTTAAAATTGTAAAAATTTAAATAAAATATTTTAAAAATTTAAAAAAAAAGTTACCGGCGCAATGTGCTTTTTAATCAAAACTACATCATCCAATGAGTCGAGAATACAAATGATTAACGGAACACTAGCGTCCTTCTGGCACAATTCTTCTATTTTTGGTTTTAAGCTCTTTACAATCACTTTTCTTTGCTGATTGATAGATTTAAATCAAGAAATGAATACAATCCATTCGTAAATGTTTATTTTTTACCTTTGAAGTTGAAAGCCAAAATATCTTTGTCAACACAGATATACCATCGGCTGTTTCAATAAATACCAACACGTGTTCTCTAATTTTGTCTACAATTTTCTAAAAATAAATTTCCAAATATATTTTCAAATTTTTTTAAAAAATACAAAACTGACCGATAATTTTTCAGAGTCTTCTTCGTTGAAACAATACTGTTTCAAAGCACGGTGAAACATTGTTAATTTCAAAATATTTTCATTCTGCGATAAATTGTCTATAGTCTCATTCAAATGTCTCATTATGACGTTCTTTGTATCGGCATTTTTCAAAATTACATTTTCGAAAGTTTCTGTGAAATTTGGCTAAACAATATTGAAATTAAAATTATTATTTTTTTAAAATAATAAATTCATTACATTGAATAGTTGATATCTTTTCCCGTAAAAATAAGACAACAAGTGGTTTTTTTTCGCGCTATTTGTATATTTAGTATACACAAATTCCAAAACATCTCGAGAAGACTAAATTTTTTACAAGCTATTTATAATTTATATAAAATTTACTTTTGACTTCAAAAGACTACGAACATCTAGACAAAGTTTGTCTACAGTGAAATTACGCTCTTCTTTCGATCTATTCAAAAAATATAAAATAGTTTTTAAAAAAAATACCCAGATTTAAAAACTTGTTTTATATAAAAAGATGCATATTTAGATTTAGCCATAGAATTTGTCTCTTCTATTGAATTTTTTTAAATTATTTTTTAAAAATGTTTACCTTTTAGACCTTCGAAAACGGAACTTCTATCTGCATCAGATCCAAATTTGACGATAGATTCAATTACGCGACAAGTATCGGGCGTATAGATCAACTATTTACATTTAATTTACAGTTTTTTTACAAAATATATTTTATACTTCTGCAAAATGAGTGTCTAGTAACTTTACTAGTTTACCGGTAATTTTCTTCTTCCCATCTGCATCGACATTGTGCCTTGAAAAAAAAATTGTTTTATTTTAAATTTCTATACTTTACATTCTCAATTTATTCCACATTTTCTTAGCCTCCATACTAATTTCATAATGGGGTTTTTGCTGCTTGTGCATTTTTTTTCTTTCCTTTTTCGTCAATTCGGCCCACACAATTTTCGTCTTTTTGGGAGTCGTCACTACGTCATTACCATCTTCATCAAAAGCCTTTCGCTTTATATTATCTGTAGAAATTTTCATTGGGAAATTTACTGTAAAATTAAAACCACGTGCAAAATATTTAGCAATAATAACTACTATAGTAACAAATTAAAAACAACAAAGTTTTATTGATCTTAATATTTTACAAAAACAAATAAAAAAAAAGTTTAACAGCAAATGATTTGACTCAAATCAAATGTAAATCATGACAGAGGAGTAACTTTCTAGAGGAGATTTAAAGTGGCATTTTGCAGCCATCAAATAGTAGTTTGCTCTTTTTTCATTCTCGTCTTTATTACATTCATCCCCCAACTTGCCCCAAAAGTAGCCATTATAAGAATCACATTCCAAAGCACCGATTAAATATGATTGTGTATTCAATTTAAAACAATCCCCGCCCATTGTAGAAAGCAAATTGCCCATCGAAAATAACGTATGTGCGGAACGGGGCCACACAGATAGAGCTCTGTCGATATATTTTATCGCCTCTTCATATTTGCCGGCGGAAATAAACTGCCCAGCGATAATATTGAGACTTTTCCAATTACTAGCAACTTTGGACCAATACAAGCTACTTTTTCCAGGATTCTCTTGTTTGTTTTTTTTATTTGAAATATAATTTGGACTTGTTTCAACATTAGTGGAATCTGATTCGAGTTCAATAGGAGTGCTCATGAGGTACTGTGCCGTATTACAAATATTAATAGAATCCAAGAGTTTAGTTGTATCACTGTTTACGCTTTTGAGAGATTTTAAAGCTTTGGATTTCTTAATTTCTTGTGCAATACTTCGAGTCATTGTATCTTCACCACACGATTCAAATTCAGACTTTTTATTGTCAATAATGAGATCAATGTAACTGTCATTCGATTCCATAGAAGGTGAATCTTTTCTATTATAAAAATTAAAAATTAATTTATAATTGATAAGTTTACTTGGTAAGGTAATTGAGATAATCATGAAGATGTTGCATTCGATCGTTACAAATGTACTTTCCTAGTTTACATTTTGACTTTAAGATGCTAAAAAATGTTAAAAATATTATAAATGTTTTAAAAATTTATTAATATAAAAATTACTTGACATTTGATGGATGTTGTACTGCGGCAAAGGATATTATTTCAAAAGCACGATCATAATGATGTAATGCTGAAAGTATAAGAGCCAACAAGTGCAATCCAGAGGAATTGAAAGGATTGTATTTTACAAAAGTAGATATATTTTCATAAGCTCCATTAATTATTCCAAGTTCAGCTTGAACCAATGCTTGATAGAAAAAAGCGTCCACGTTTTTTGAAGAGATGCACATTAATCTAATAAATATTTCTATTTTTTTTAATTTATAAATATATATTTGAAAAATTCCAAAAAAACGCATTTTCAAATAATATAATTTGGTCCATTCGCTGTGTATCAGAAAGAGATGTCGATCAAATCGAAAAGGATATGGAAGAAAGATATAAAAAAACCATCACAATAATCACAGGAACAGGAGGGTATCACTATATCAGAACATTACCGAGTGGATTGTACGCAGGAAGGATCAGTTATGACCAGAGTTGGAACAATATACTAAATTAGTCTATAATGTCAGCGTTGCCATAATGTAACTGTATTGTTATTTGCCAGCCCACCACACAATATCAATACTAGTTACAGC
>JAUZND010009565.1:0-27267 GCA_034780555.1 Coelogynopora nodosa
GACTTTTTCAATTATTCCCTCGGTTATTTTGAGGTTTGGAGAGACGGTATCTATGTTGCCAACACTGATGTATTCGGTCTTTTTCCTGTTTATTCTGAGGCCTACTGCTAAGGCAAAATATTCAACCGTAGTTAACATGACTTGAGCATCTTCTACTGTATTGCTTAGGAGTGCGATGTCATCAGCGAAGTCTAGATCAGAGATGCTACGAGCTGGGTGTCTTTTTGATCTTCTCTTTTGATATGTAAAGCCTACATCTTCTCCGCATTTTTGGATTGCCATTCGAAGAATGTAGTCTACAATTATAACAAATATGAAGGGGGCTAGTGTGTCTCCTTGTAGGACACCTGCTGTTATATCGAATGGTTCACTGACCCCGTCGGTTGTAAATACGTGAGCAGTAGTGTTTGTGTATAGCATCATGATCAGTCTGACAATCTTGTCAGGGATGCCATACGCTTTCAGAATCTTCTCAATCATAGATCTTGAGACGCTGTCAAAGGCTTTGGTGAAGTCTATAAAGGTAGCAATGCAATGGCAGTTCTGTCGAACGCTGCACTCTTCTAGAATTCTTCGAAGTGCAAGGATTTGCTGGGTCGTACTTCTTCCTGGCCGAAATCCGTTTTGGTTTGGTCGAAGGAGTGGGTCTACATATGGTCTGATGCGATCCAGAAGCATCCGATTGAACAGCTTGCTGCTTATAGACATAAGCGCGATTCCCCGGTAGTTACCCGCTATGCTGGCGTCGCCTTTTTTAAAGACAGGTATTATTCTTGCTATAAGCCACTCTGGTGGAGCTATCTCTGTTTGGTAGGTATGGTTTATTATTGGCAGAATCACTTCTTGTGCCTTCGGTAGTTTCAGGATTTCAGCCGGTACTTCGTCGATTCCAGTGGCTTTACCCGATTTAAGATGCTTTGTGGCTTTTCTGAGCTCTTCTGTGGTAAAAGGGCCCTCGTTTATTGGAAGTTTAGGGAAGACTTCTTGGACGTTGATTATAACATCAGGGTCTTTCACTGCTAAAAGCGCTTGAAAGTGTTGTCGAAGAGTTGTTATTCGTTCCTGAGGTGAGTCTGCTGCAATTAAACATGGGGTCTTTGTTTTACGGCCAGTCAGTTTGTTGATTGCTTGATATGCTTCTTTTGTTCTTCTTTCTTCGCTCGAGTGTTCAATTTGTTCTGCAATGGAGGCGAAGTATGTTTCTTGCTTTCTCCGGTACAGGGTTGTCAGTTCGCTCACTGCTACTTTGACCCTTTCTTTTGCTTCATCAGAGTTGTTAGCTTTGCTTGTTTGCTTTTGTTGAAACAGTTTCCTACGAGAGGTGATGACGTCTTCGTCCTCCCATGGTTTGCTTGTCTTCCTTTTCTTGAAGCGTGGCAGGAGTTTTTCACAAGCGGTCTTGGAAGCTGAGACGAATTCAGTGTATGTTGTAATATTAGGGTCTAAACATGCGCTTACTTTCCCTGCTATTGTTGGATCCATCAGTCCTGTGTAGTCAAGTCTCAATGTCTTTTTAGGTAGAAGTGACTTTGAATAACGAAGCCTTACTGTAACGTTACAGTAAGTGATCAGAGATAGGGGCAATAGGTGTGAATACTTTACAGTCAATGATTGAACTGGCAAACCTCTTTCGCGATAGGCAGTGATCGATTCGCGATGAGAATCCTCCAGGGCCAGTGTGAGTGTACAATTGATTCCGAGGTTTCATTTTCTCGCAGAGTGAAGAGAGAAGTGTTCTGTTCATCATAAAAACTCCCAGTCTCTCTCCGTTGTCAGATGCCTCACTATGCGCTGGGAAAGTTGCAAAACGATTGTCAAGTCGGGCATTAAGGTCAGCAATAATATAAACTTGATCTCGTAGCGGGATATTCTCAATTGATTGATGCAATTCGGTGTAAAATGTCTCTTTCGTGTTTGGTTCTGCATTATTTGTCGGGGCATAGGCGGATATCAAATGAGCTTTTGAGTTATTAGCTTTGTTACTTGATAGTTGAATCCGAAGAACTCTTGAGAAGATTGAGTCAATCTTGTCTAGGGCTTGTCTAGATTGACCCGACAGAACAAACCCGACTCCACCACATGCAGCTTCATCTGCCGAGGCTGTGATTAGTTCCCATCCACCATCGAGTACACAGCGCCGAACTAGTGTTTTTGGATGTCTAATACGATGTTCCTGTATCGAGCATATATCGATATGTTTACATTCTAGGAAAGAAATTTACATATATCGATATGTTTACATTCTAGGAAAGAGATTAACATATATCGATATGTTTACATTCTAGGAAAGAGATTAACTCTAATTGTCTCCATTTTTCTCTTAAATATTATTATTAAATATATCTATTATATCTATTTAAACGAAGGAATTTTAACACCCGTAAATTCAACCTGTGCTCAGATTATCGGATTAAGTGCCACACAGAGACATAAGTGCCACAGAGCCATACGCACGATATTTCAGTCACGTTTTTTATATTATTTATAGTAACAACCAAGTAGGAATCAGGTAATCAATGCGCTTTTTATTTCAATGATAAAATTATTATCTTATAATCTAACGTAGTGTAAAATAGTTATATTATATGTAATACTATAAAAAAATATTTTAAAAATATTCAATACTAATATAAGATGCCCGAAAAAAAAGTTTTTTAAATACAAACTTTTGTATTGCTTTTTAAATACAAACATTCATATATTAATAATGTATACAATGAATAATGAAACTACACAATGTAGTACAGAAAAACAGTTAGTAAGTACAGAATATTTCATAAACTAAGTCATTTTAAATAAAATTTTAAATAAGCCACTATATCCTCATGTTTTCCTCCGTTTCAAACGAACGAAGCTTCCCTGAACCAGTACGACTCTCTCCACAACCTCGCGACCAACTTTAAATTCCTAAAATATTTTCTGAACCCTTCTTGGCTTATTGTCTTCTCCCGATGATTGTCGTTAACAATTCTCGAATTTTAATTCCTAAGTAATACTTCAGCGCTATAAAGACTTTAATAACAAAATTAACGTTTTCTGCAATCATTATGAACAAAAGTTGACCCATAAATAATAAACTGTCTGTTGCATTTAGACAGCGTTTAGTCATCACACTTAAAATTTAATTTAATCAAATCAATAAATGGATAATGTATAAACCTATAGAGCTTCAGACCGTATACATACTTCAGCATGCATGTAAATGCACTTTTTGTTCCGGACACCCTATACATTATAAATATAGGTATACATAATTTATTATTAAAAATTCTTTCTGCATTATAAATACCAATTGTCTGAAATTATTCACTGCATACTACATTTTACCAAAACTTACCAAATATTTATAGTCTGTGTCAGCTATATCGAATGAAATCGTTTGTGTTTTTACAATGATTGGCAAATTAAAATTGTTTTTGTATATGTTAAGAATCATGCAGTGTTTGTTTTGTTTTCAACGCATGGTAGAAAATTTTCTTTAATGTACAGCCTTAATTGTTTCGGGTTTAGTATTTTATGTAGCCGATTTAGTCTGGAAAAAACTAGTTGGCGGACTTATCCCGCCACCACTGTAGCATACGTATATCTGTATTGTATATGCATATATACTATAATATAAATGTAGTAATATTTAAGTCCATGGTTTTTATAGTATAATTTCTATGATGCAAAACGTAATTATTTATTTACAGTTCGACTAGTAAAGCATATAAAATACGATATATATTATTATTTAAATTATAATGACGGGCATTTTTAGACTTACTTATGTTAATTTTCAAATTTATAATAGCTAGTAACTGCAATCTTTGATAACATATTAAGTAAAATATCACACTACTAATAAATTAAATACAATAATAATCTATGTTTCTCACAATTTTTATTTATTCAGCTTAATTAAATACAATAAGTGTTTAATATTTTATTAGAGAATATTCCCATTATTATTGATTTTTACATCAGGGGGCGGCGCGGAGTCAGGTTCTTAATTAGTTATTAATAAATGTAATAATGTTTTATATTTAAAAAATATTTTTAGTAAACAGTGAGTGATAAAACTTTACAATTTGCATTGTTTATTTACATATATATATTTATTTATACCAAAAACCTTATGTAATTGAATATATAACATAATATGTTTATTATAGTTTGGCGGAATTGTGCACCATTTCCACAACAACCGAAATTTCTTATTAACAAATTTACGTAATGCTTATACAAAAAATCCTACTAATTGTAGCTAAATTTCCAAAAAATCACTAATTAAGTCAAAATTCCAAAAAATAGCTTTAAAAAGTGGGAGGGCCCCCTCTACTCCGCGGGCTTGTACAATATATACATTTTAAATATGAATAAAATATTAAAAAAAATTAAATAAACGGTTTTAAATATGTCGTAATATATTTTATAAATGATTTATGAATGAATAGTTTGAATTGTTTAAATTATTTAATTTTAGGAGCTTGATTTCTTATATGATTTCTATATTTTTTATTTTCTTGGCCTTCGGACATCATATGCCGCATTGGACGGATATGAAAGTTAGCTGTAATAGCTCTTTTATTGCAAGCAATATTGCTCGACCATTTTATCGAACTGATATCATCAATGGGGATTCACTTGACTTATCCCTCATTTGGCAGTGCCTCTCAACTTATATAATGTGTGGTTGAGAGCTGTGCAGACAAAAGCGACAACAACGGCCATTGTTTGCAACCAATGAAATCTTATTTTATATATATAAGTATTTAGACATAAATTAAATAATAAATAGTTTTATTCTGAACAATTTCAACTCGATTGCATTTATAACGGGAAAATAATCAATACGCATTTAGTGATCGTAACACCGATTTGTAGTTAATCTTTAATTATTTCAAAAACCGCATTATCCGCGTTTTTAAGTAAATTAATTGGAGTTTTAAAAACATGCACGTCAGCAGCGCAATTTTTAATATATTTCGATGTTGGAAGTTTTTTTGAGCTAAAAAACGAAAATTCTCACATTATTTCTTTATTGATTAATTTAAAAGAAGTAAAATTATTCTACAGGTTAGTATAACATATTATTGTAAGTGTCAATGTTCCAATATGTAAGAACATGTTTTGAGACAATATTTGATGACGTATGCCCGTCGTATGGACATGGTATTTGACATGGAGATTGTGATGAAATATTTGTTTCTGTTAAATCAGTAATAGTATAATACTTCCCTAAAAAGAATTTATTTTTACTAAAGAAAAAGTTTCTGTTGCATTATAAAAATATTAACATTGGGATTTTTACATATATATATGGCAAGCAAAATTTCAGTATACTGTCACTGACAGTGACTATACTGATGGGCGATCCTTAAGATTAGACCCATAAATTCCGAAACTTTCCAATAATAGTAAATATTTGTTTAAAATTATGTTTACCGTTTATTTAGTTTATAATTTATTAATTAATTATTATAAATTAATTATTATTTATTATTATTATTTTAATTTAATATATTATATATATTTTTTATATTATTTATATTAAATTATATTATTATATTTAATATTATTTATATATTATTTATTCTAATTTATTATTATTAATTAATATAATTAATTAATGTACTGGATCCGACATTATTATAAGAGTGACATTTTTTGATTTTCATATAACATTTCATAAATACATGTTTTCTATGGATTTATTGACACTACTTTTAATATCTCTATATTTGACGCTATTTTTAAAATTTCGGAATTTACGGGTCTAAACTTAAGGATCGCCATCGAAAGCGCTTTGTTTCAATTATACACAAACAATATTATTAGATTTCTGTGAGTTTGTCCAGTATCGGGCTGTTTTAGTCGAGCTAGTCATGATAAACCTGTATTTAACATATTTTATTAATGTAGATTGGAACTTCAACCGCGGTATAGTTATTCATTGTTTGTATACTACAGACATGGTAGAAAAATAATTACAGTGAACTATTTAATAATATTTTATCGATTTTTTTAAAATAAAAATTTCGGATTGATTCCCATTCGTTACATCGTTTTTACAACTATTGTGTCTCTGACAACAATATTCGTTCTCGGATCCAATTCTTTGGGGTGCTTTCTTGACTGGGATCCAATTCTTAGGGGTGTATATATTTTTGCAAAATAGACACCAGGAAAAAGTGCCATGGCTGCTCCGACGCCTGTGTTAAGCTTAATTTTACAATAGTATTGTAATAAACAAAAAATCTAAATTGTTTAGAACATCATTCTCGTTTAGTCTTCATGTTCTTTTATTTGTCTTGGTATATTGTATAATCATAAACATAATTCCGCATTGTTTTTTATTGTACATTGCCTTTACTTACTATACGTATTAAATTGTTAATATTTAATATATCTATTTTTCACTTATTACGTCTATTATGTTTAGATTGGAACACTTAACGAAAAAGATGCGTTTCTAACCGAAAATGATTACTTTAAGTATGTTATATTATAGTTAATTTATCCTTTATATAGATCGATTATTGTTTTTGAAATTTTACCAATTAAATTGAAGCATAATTATATTTTTCTTACGTGCAATATTTATTTTGACTGGTTTACTTTTTTTTTTGAATTTTAGATCATATGAACTGTTTGACATTCACGAAACTATGATTGCAGACTCAAGTCGCACAATGGCTTATGCGTATGTCTGAATTAAAAGATATAGATCTTCGGTTGTTTCTATTTTTTCATTTCTGTATTTTCTTTCTGTTCTTCCGAACTGTGTGTTAAATATGAAACGACATTAGACATGTAAAAGAAATATTTTCAGCGCTTTATTTTAAAAATGTTATTAGTTTATAAAAAAAAGAATATAAATTTAATTCTTTACTAATATTAACAACTATATGCCATTATAAAACGTTGAATATGGATGATGATTTCCAACAATATCCTTGTCTTTTTTATTATTATATTCCTGAGCATGTATGTACTTTTAGTTGAAATTTATATTTCTCATAATGGTATATATTTTGTTATCTATGAAATATTGTACTTTGTATTATAGATATAAAAAATCTACTATTTCATAGCCTTTTAGTTGTCTGTAGAGTCATTCACTTAACTATGTATTGTCTGGTTAGTTAAATTTTTACTTCACACTGGCAAAATTTTGAAATAAATATTTATAATATGGTTCGTATAGGAGTCTTAATAATGTTTTCGAATTCTAGAACTAAAATTCCAGGTCGTGTTTAATTATTGAAAAATTCTGAAGCCTGTATTTAAAAAAATTTTAATTAAATTTCCTTAATTCTGCGATGAAACCAGCATTTTTTATTTTAAATTTACGATATTATTATAAAATAAAGGAAAATAAGAAATGCCAACATAAAAAATTTCGCTACTTATGATCTATATTAATGGGATTCATTAAAATAATTAAATCTATTTTCAAAACATTAAAACTGTAAGCAATGTGGAACTTTTGTAATGGCTATAGAATTATTATATAATGAATAATATATTGGCAATTTTTTAATTTATTTAACAAAAAAACATTACAAATATGATGATTTTATACTAAATATATTTTGTCAAAGCTAGATAATATTCTTCCTCAAAGTCGAAAAAGCGATCAGTCTATATTGATGTCACTTCAGGTTGAAGGTTGAACCACTTTGATTTCTTCAAAATTTAAGAAAACGTCTATTTAATTAACAAACCTCTGTATAGTATTTCCAAACAAATTTGTAGGTTGAATTTTATACTGCAAGCGACAAAATAAAATGTGCATATTGCTTACTTCCACTTGGCATTCTTACTGTTAATAAGATGTTTGAAGTTTTATATAATTATTTAATTAATAAAATTTTATACATTAATTTTAATTAAAAATGAAGTTCATAACGTATCATAACGTTCATAGGTAATATTTATGCTATTAGTCATTAGTATTGCACATTTTTATGAAAGTGTTGGAAAAGTATTCGAGTTTAGTTTCGTTACATTCGATTGATAATTCTGAACTAGCTCAGATTATTTTAATGATTTATATCTTCAAAAGTTCGTCTAATATCTTTTTTTCTTTATATATATTCCCCCTCTCAGCTTAGCCTTGCTTCACTCGTACAGATCTCTGCTCCACTCCACAGTCGCTGATGTCGGCTGTGGCACAGGGATTCTCTCCATCTTTGCCGCCCAGGCTGGAGCTGCGCACGTGGTTGCCATAGAGGCATCTAAAATGGCCGCCCTCGCCACACGCTTGGTGGCTGATAATCAGCTTGAGAACAAAATTGAAGGTAGACAAGCTCATATTTTATTCTTTTGACTATGTCTCCATGTTTATATTTGCACTATAATTAACCATTAATAAATATTAATAATTCGTAAATATTATTGTTAAGTATTTTGCTGATATAAAATCCTCAAAGAGATTATATCGATTGTAAGAAAATCCATTGCAGTCATTTTCAGTTACAACCAAATACATTGGAATAATTATAATATTATTATTATGTAAACAAAATATTGACGTAGACTGTGAGAAATCAATTTAACATGTCATTGTCTTGTAAAACAATGAGACAGAAGAATTGATAATATTATATAAAATATTGAATAAATTAATCATTAATAAGAAAATGATTATTTATTCTTAAATATTTATACAATATTTGAGCATAAGTCATAATGATGATATATAATTAATTTTATATCTATATCAACTTTCATAATAACTAACTCAAACTATTTGTTGAATTAATCATAAAGGCGGAAAATCTATAATATTTAAATGATAAAATAAATACTGAGGTTACTCAAATGTTTTAACGTCACAAATTAAGGACTGCCTTTATGTGTCCTTTATGTACCTTTTATGTTCTGTCTTTATATCTTTATCTACCCAAATACCAATGACAAACTGTAAATACTTGCTACTTGATCTGTCCGTCTAACAGCGAAACTTCAGTAGCTACCGGAAGTATTCAGTTCGTTGAGTATCCCTGACGAGATTATCTTTATCAGTACGATTGTAGTCACTAAAACAACAAAACATGTAAGTTGAAAATAATCAATAAAAACATAATCAGTTACATTGAAGACATGCTTACAACTAGACATGAATACAACTTCACAAAAACATTATTGAAATGGATTCTGTGCCTTTGAAAACTGTAAAACCATAGTTATTTTATTATAACATAGATGACCACCGAATTGAATTATTCCGTAAGAAAAAGTCAACAATTGGAAGTAATATAGTTTTTGAATGTTTTATATCGCGCTAAAATTGGATTTCGGCCACAACATGTACAAATTATATATACAAATTAAAAAAAGTATAATAAACACATAAATTAATCATTAAGTCCCCAATTTTATTATCACGACAGATTTCTCATTAAACTTTAATGGGCTGATGGGATCAATACATTTTCTGTGACTACCGCCAACCATGCAGTCTTGGCATATCAACGGTTCGAGTATAAACTAATGCATGCAAGCTCTCAACTCAGTAATCCTATACCCTAAACAGATGGTATTGATTGAAGTTTAATAGCCATATATCTCTGTCTCAGCCTTCATTCTTCCACGTATTGATCGCTGTGATCATTGCCGTAAAGAAAAGTCCTGCTTTTTCTGTGTTATGTTGTCCAATTCATGTGGCATTTTATTGTTTTTGTTGTTTAATTCTTACGAACAAGTGGAATATGATAATATCTGTAACTGCTATAATCCTCTCATGCGTTTAACGTGTCAATTTTGGTAAACAAAAACAATCTTTGACCTTCAGATTTATAGCCTTTGACCTTCAGTATCTTAGACTCCGTGTCTTGTTTTTCTTTATACCAGACAATATAGACAGCATAGTAGAGAAGGTCAGGAAGTACAAGCGGCGCCCCCCCCTCTACTTTTTAAGAAGAAGCACCTATTTAAGTTATTGCTTCCTCAAATTTCAGTAAGGAACATTTAATCGCATACAGCTGATTAAATTGATCTACGTAAGTCAGTTTAAATATTTTTTTTAACACGATCTTTTAATAAAATCATCTTGTTGCGTCTAAAAGTATCAGAACAGTACAGTTGTATAAAAATATTACCAAAACCGTCTATTTATTCACTCCACAATGATAAGATTATACCGCTATTTTTAATTTGTAATTAGAATTCATAAGTTAGCCAACCACTGATTCTGATTGTGAGTTTTATATATCGCCAGTCTGGTGCAATATGTTTTGCATTTCAGTTTATTACAAATTGATCTGTAAGACATGTTGATTCTATTATAGCATTTGTGGAGGATGAATACAGAGATAGATGGCTTATAGTACGTGACTGCAGTGCACTAGTATCGTGTCACCTTGATAAAAATGTATCTTAATTATAGACTTAAAACGTTCACTACACCTGCCCTGGGAAATGTTTGGAAATACCTATTATTATTTTAGTCTATCGTAGTGTTTGCTTTCATTTTTCAATGTTTTATTGATTTCAATCATACCCTACAGTGTGGTGTTTTCACATTTATATTCTTTAAGAGTAGTTAATTAATTTTACCGATTTTCTAATAAGGCAAGGCTGTAACCAAGAAGTGAACTACTGAATTAAATAAGCTGACTTCAGGTTATATATGTAATTGTATATGTACTGTAAGCTGTGAATTCACGCATGAAAACCAATGTGTAAAGTTATCCGCAGTCACGACATCAACTCACAATCATTATGCGCAAGATGTTGCCGAGATAAACTATTATAATTATTTTGCCACTTTTTATAGTCTACCAAGTATAATTGTATACTGTTTTATATAGGTACTTATATATATTTGGAAATATTAATTATATGTAAATAGGCATACTATTTTACTGTTTTATCCTTAATTTAGATCAATATAATGTTAAAAGAATCTTGTGTTAATTAATGATGAATTTATGTATTTGTGGCTTTTTTACAATATTTTGTTTTGTCATCTCGCCTCTTATAGTACAAAATAAGTTAACATTCTATTCAGCTGAAATGTTCAATCATGAACTAAATATCGTATATGTAAATAATAGAAAAACTCTTGATAACCTGTTAAGAGCATTTAAGAACATGTATAATAGTAGTAATGCCATCATTTGATATTTATAAAAAAAATAAGTGTTTCATTGTTATGAAATCTTTTGTGTAATTTTTAAATCCATAACTTGTAGGCATTTTATCTTAGGACAAATGTTGTGTGATTTTGTTCAATTTAACTTGTTTAATTTATAAAAGTTGCTCAAAATATTATATTTCTAATTATTTGATATTCTCTAATATTATTATTGAATCCAAGTATAAAACATATTTAAAAACTGTTAGTATTTATCGTAACGTTGAATTGTTATTATGTAGCAGGCCTAAACATTACTATATTATGATCAGCATATCTATTTTTTAATAAATAATAATAATAAAGCGTATTTTTGTAATAAAATTAGTTTTTGCAAATGTTAAACACTATATTATTTGATATAAATGTCACCAACAATACATACTATTTTAATATTAGAAGTTTTAGTTTTCGCTAAATTATATACTTTAAATAAAATATAATAAATCAATAGCATTCGAGGTTTTGGACAAATAGTAATATCATTGAAGTTAAAAGTACGATCCAAATTTGACTACATTACAAATTGTTCAATTTTTTAATTAATCATTTGTATGCTTTTCTTATTTATAGCTGATTGTCTGTTCTTTTGTTAATTCTTCAGTTTGTGTGACCGAAATAGTTGTTAAAGATTAATTGAAATTGAATATTTCCCACCGAAACAAAATATGTACCTTTTTTCAGAAAATAATACTTTAAGTAACATTCATTTAACATATCAAACCAATTAATTACAATTTTAGGCACTGCGATATGACAAACAAAATATTTTGATAACATACTGCAGTGGTAATATACTGAGCAACATAAATCGTATTCACTTCACAACAATTTAGTCGGTATTGGATGACTTCCTAGCTTTATTCATGTCGAACGCAATATGTTTTCATAAATTATGTCCTCCGATATAAATCAACCGAGTCGTCTCGGCCCTCTTGCTTTTATATACCCTTCTCCTCTCTACTAAAGGGTATAGCATCTTTACATGAGACATAAATATTTACTTATGCAAATGATGCACAAATTCATCTTTCTTTACTGCTGATCTGTCACTCATCAGGCTCGACAAATGCAGCAATTCCATCAGTGTCTGGTCTACAAAAAAATAGTCTCAATTTAAATAATAAAAACGTTGTTTCTTCATGTGCACTCTTGATTTGTGAAAAATACGACAATCTAACGTATGAAGTTTGATGACAATTCAATTGAATACTTTTATAAAGCCACAAACCTTAGTACCATCGACGACTCTAATCTCATATTCTATTATCATACAATTAACTATTCGTTACTATCTCAACCAAAAGTACGACTCAAAATGTATTCCAAGCATCCGCAATGTTCTAGCTCGACTATTGTAATGGTCAACTCATACGAATACCAGCTGTTAGGACATACCAGCATAGTACCACTATCATACACGCTTCAAATGATTCAAAACTCTTATTATAACGTATACTAAAATCCAGAGATCACATTACACTCAAACTTAGGGAACCCTATTGACTCCCAGTGTCAAGCTCCTACTTCTGACATATAAATGCCTATAGGTACGCAACCTTGTTCCCAAATATAGCCTATTCAAAACATGTTTAATGATGTATATTTCTAGAGATCTTCGTTCAAAATCGGTGTTAAAACTCTTACTTAGTCTTTCCTGTCTTCAACCACTATAGTCGTCGAGCTTAGAATGATCCATCTTATTTAACGCATATTGCACTATCTTTTATGCTTTTAGTTTTAATGTTTTCTGCGTAAATTGTGCTTTCAGATGTACATATTTATCGTCTTAGTTGATATAAATACAGTTTATCATCATCAAGTTTACTGGTGTTTATAATTTTATAAACTTGCTTTTTTTTAAATCTTTATTATTCTGTTGAAACAATCTGGGATAATGTAAATTTTAAAAATATTTCAAAACAACAATCTTTACTTATAAATGTTGTTTTATCAAAATTTCAGGCCTAATTCTCCACTTTCCTTCAAATTGATTATCTGTTTATATATCTTTACATTAAAGAAAAAATGTACTTTAAAATCTTCCAAAATTTAAAATATTTTATTGTCGTGGTCTAATTTCAACAATTAAAGTCAATATTGAAACATACACATTTGTGTAGAACTTTTACGTACCAGAGAAATCACTTTTGTTATAATATTATATGTGACTTATCTGATTCATCATGATTGCTGCTTAGTTTTATAAAGAAATAATTAATAATAGCTGATTATTAATTCATAATATGTAAAATTCTTTATTGAAATATAATATTTACAATACAAACAAAATGTAAAATACGCAATTTTTCACTAAATAGTTTAAATTGTTGTTCTCTTTTTTTAAATACTATCCAGGAAATATTCTGTTTTCTGCACGTCTTATATAGCATGACTTGTTCTCCGTTTGAAAATGTTTTACAAGTTTATAAACGTATAATACGACTGCTACAACAAAAGTGCACACCCGCCCACTTGGCATCTTGACAGGTAAATCCCGACTTGGCAGCTCAACTCTCCGTATATAATACTAACTATACTAGCCAGAACTATGACCAGTTATAATTTGATGTCAGCAAGAGGCAGCAGGCGGTATCAACTAGATATTTGCATGTATCATAATGGCAAACATATGACGCGATATTACGCCTATATGCAGTACTAAGTTCATGTATAATCACTGAACTACAACGAAGAACAACCACTCGAGAGAATGCGTGACAGGGAAAAACCGCTGCATGTAGCGATATAAATAAGAATAAACGCCTCAACTAAATACTTCTACACGAAGAACCTCTTCAATGTACATCGTCACAAATGGAGGAAACCCGTCATTTGCACCATATTCATAATTATTTTACGATAATTAACAACCTACACAATTGCTCAAAATTAAACTTCTCAGACCATTAAAACAATATTTCGCTTGTCTTGTTTTTCTTTTATTATAATGAAATCGTCTTATTTTGAAGTACCTTTTATTTGTAATATATTTTTTATCAGAAGCTTGTTTTGATCATTGCTTAGATAAGAAATATTAACAATTACAGATTTAATAAAATATGACGTTCTGTAGTTTTTTTAATTTAGTGTCTTATCAAATGATATTGCAATTATCATACAAATTCGTTTATTCATTTGTCGAGTATATATTATTAAACAATTTCGAATGCATTATTATTAAAACTTTAATCACAAAGTAAAGATAAATATATTTTTTAAACTGCGACCAAACTATACTTATAAATCATATTCATTTAAATAAAATAATTATATCATAATTATTAAAACTATAATATGTCGAAATTAAATACATACATCAGCTTAATTATTAATTTTATTTATTAACAAATAGGTGCTGCTCGCATTGAACACTCTAAAATGTTTAAATTAAATCCATATTGTTGACATATTTTTCATTTATATTAAGTATTGAATTTCCTCTTTTTGAAATAATTTTAAAATTACCTTTTACAAATTATTTTGTGAATATTTAAAGAATAAATCTAGACGCATCCTCTTTTACTAATTTTGTTCGTCTAAAATCTTTTAAATTGTCTTCTGTAAATGTGCACTGTAAAATCACTCTTCTTATCTCAATTCAGTCCACAACTGTCGAGCAGAAGCGGTGCAGTTGCCAGGTCCGGTGGATGCAATAGTTAGTGAATGGATGGGTTACTGTCTACTATATGAAAACATGCTTGAATCTGTTATCGACTTTCGCGATCGATATCTAAAGCCGGTAATCCTACACCCCTTCAATTATTTTCATTTATTTCCTTGAATTAATTTTAAAAAGTATAATTCGATTTATTTACGAAATTAAACGTTGTTTTATTCACTATGACGTCAGCATACAAAAACAATGAACAGTTGTGGTTGGTCAAAAACTTTAGAACGTTGTTATAACTGATTCTTTTTATTTTATACAAAAAAAGGTGTGCAATATAGTCCGTATAATTATAATGTCGTTTCTTTGACGGACACTGACTGAACACATTTTTTGTTATAAAATACTACTGTAATCTTTTATTATATGCAATATACCCCTCCGCTGTTTTTGCTAAATGTTATAATGTTTCGTAGACTTAATTAGAAAACTACGTGTTGAGGTTGTTCTTGTGTGATTTTTATTATTAAACCCTGGTCGATATAATAGGACAACAGCGACCCGACCGGGTGACGTCGTGGTATTTTCATTGTATATTATGTTTTGAGGAATCTCCTATTTTTTAACTAACATCGTAGAATATTAAAAAATAATATATGCATAATGTATTTTTCATTATTTATCATATACATAATTAATGACCGCTATTATTATTTCAAAATGAAGTGATAAAATATCGATTATTTAAAATCGGATCGTCACTCTATATATTATAGTTTCAACAGAGATTACTTTTTATTGATTATAATCATCTGTTTTATTCTGAATGGCTATATAATTCCGGAGTTAAATACCTCAACTGCATGCTATTTAAAGTGGAATTACATTAAACTACATCATATTAAAAGCAAGTGCTCACAATTATGGATTACATAGACTATATTTAAGAAAACACCTTTTTATAATTTCGAAGAAATAGTCAGAGATGGACTTAACAATTAAGATAATTAATAAGATAAGATAATCTGATAAGTCCACAGCAATCTCCACAACAAGTCCACTCATCACTAGCAGAATGACTCTGGTTTCTCATGGTTACTTGGATTTTCAACCATGGCCGCTATTATAAAAATCGACCTGCGATCACGTTTGATCACATTTCTAAAGTGTTATAACGTTTTCCCGTCTAAAAATATTTTGATAAAATATTAATATTCATAAACTAGACCAAAATTCAGGCATTATTTTTACACTGGTTAAAATGATGATAACTAACTATCTTATTAATATTTATATTAAATTAAACTACAGGTCCTTATTAATCATCCGTTGCATATTTCTTTGAAAACCACAAAAAAAATCGTTACAAAAAGTCAATACTAACTTGTCCATTTCTATATTTATAGGGTGGACTCATGTTTCCGTGCAAAGCTTCAATTTACATCGCAGCTTATACCGACGATCTCTCCTTAGAGGAAGAAAAGTGAGTTGTGATGTTTTTAATTTACTGCAATCCAATTGTAGATTATTTGCGCATAACAGTTAATTGTGTGTAATTTGTGTAATATTGCTTCAATTTCTTCACGGCTTCTACGGGAAAATGTATAATCCTGGCTTTAACATTTTTGCTATAAATAAAGATAGAAAAATGTAAAAAGTAAGTTAACAAAAACTGCTTGTAACACAATCGATAATATAATTAGCAGTTTGTGCTAACACTTATTTAGACTGCCATTTTCTTAATATTTATACTATCCAGCTTTTTTTAGATTCAAAATAATATGCTGGTGATCTTTTTTTTAATAGATATTTACCTTTACCTCGGATTAGATAGGCCTAGTTAAAATAAAATTTATATGTTTGGCTGTAATATTTAAATAATCAAAAGAATTGGTCCCTCAAATATATTAATTTCTTATTCAATTGAAACATTGTTTCTGTAGGAATTTTTGTTTATTCCGAAAAATAAATTTATAAGTAGGCTCTAAATTAAAGAATATATTTAGTTGACTAAATAAACATACGTTTATGTTAAATATACATAATAGAATTTACAACACAACTTTAGTTTTACTGTTAAAATCAAACTACAAGATGACGCTATTTAAATATTTTATAGTTTTTACGATAAAATTATTGGCTTCTCCGATTACGTATAAATTGTCTCGCCTGCTAAACCGCAAATATTCATTATAGTCTATCTATAAATCAAAATAGGCTATGTCTGCTTTTGAAATAGTTTTTTCATTGCGACCGATACAGGAACTAGCTGTACGCCGACTCGACTCAGTGCAGTAGGCCTATACTATTGACAGATGACTGTGTTTATATTACATAACGAAAAATGAAAATATAATATTAAACTACCATTTTCGAGATTATTGAGTTAAGTTTTGTGCGGTGACTGGTGTAGGTGTGCCCGACGGGGGGACGAACGGTGACTCATGCCCTTTGTTTAAGTGTTGTTAGTGTAGCGATCAGTCACGCAACCAATAGCGGATAATAGTCTAGGTGATCTATGTTTTGTGTATTCGGCTATCGTGTACTACATGCGTGCACTGCTGTTCAGTAAGGCGTTGATTTCAGTTACAGCCTATAATATTGATTTTTAACTACTCAAAATAAACAAGACTTTTCCATTTATCCATTTTTATGGTTTGTGTATAGGTTTTGCAAAAAAAAGTGATTGAACATTTCTTACAATGCTCGTTGCTTGTTTTTGCATACTATATCACATATTATGAATAAAAGTAATGATGTATTACTTTTATTTAATTTATTGTAATATTCTTTCATTTAATTAATAATTATATTGTACTCATTTTTATTTTACCATTTATATACATATTGTAGGTTTGAAAGTGAACATTATTTAAAGATATTGAGGTAGAATAGTTTTGTACATTCCCCCTTTATGCACACTTTATCATTAAACATTATTTTTCTGTGCGTTTCAGTTCCGAATTCTGGGATGATGTCGGGTCAAGGTATAAAATCAACTTTGGCGTTTTAAAAACGGCGGCTTTTCAGCGGAAATCAGGTATACATATTATAGCGTATTGTTTCATTTTTATATCAATTTATGTGTAGCATATCTAATCAAATTATTTTTTCATAACAAATTGTGTTTTTTGTGGTGAAAGCGCTAACAAGTGTGTTTTATATATTTATTTCAGATATAAAGATTGGTCGTCTTATTAGTTTATCATATACACTCATGAATAGAAAAATATTTATATGACCGCCTCATAAATTTATGAAATCTAAGTATTGTCACATATATTATTGTTCGTAATATTTAACATAAAATCATCTCCGAAATGATGTTCTTTCGTGTGTTTTTCAACATGTATTTCAATGCGGTACTTTATTTAAATTATGTGGAGAACATTAAAAAAAACTTTTTACGGTTTATTATTTCACAGTTGATTTCTGAAATATTTTGCGTCGTAATAATAATGCAAATACAATAACACGATAAATGTGTGATGGATATTTATATTTTACTTTGTGAAGATCTATGTTATCTGAAACGTTCTATACTTTTATTTCAGGGACAACTAAACATTTAGTTTTTAGTCTACTAATAATATTAAAATCTGCCCTTTGTCAATAATATATGCTTAGTTAGTTGGTGGATTCATTCTTTGACTTGTTGTTAATTTAGTTAACACAATACTGCATAAAATTGACAAATAGTAAATTGAAATATTATCTTGAGTAGGGTAGGAGTAGGTATATAATATACCATTGGATATAACACATAAAAGTATTATATTTTCTATGCGATCAAATTCACCAAATATATTCCATTGCTGTCCGTTATGTTAATATGGTTGAATGTACCTTAGCTTTTTATCGATTTAGACAAATCGATCTGTATTTGTGTTAGATAGAGTTAATTGTTTTATTAATGTAGAACAATGATTGAATTAAATATCTATTCCGATAATTTTTATGGAACATAAATTGTGATGCACTTTGAAACTAAATACATTTTGAATATATTTTTTATACATTAATTTTATAATATTTAATTCCATATGTATAATATATTATTTAGTAGAAGCATATCTACTAAATTAAATTTAGATACATTTAAAAAAATAGTATTTGATATGCGTGATACGCATGTCAAAATTTTGTCAAATATTTGGGATATTCAACGAAATGATTGTCACATATTTAGGATAATAGATATTTTATAATATTTAAATGAGTACTTTATTTGGAGGATGTTTTCACTGAGATGAGCACGATAATAAAAATACTATAAAATTAATGAATAAATAGTAAATATTAGTTTGTATATAATTACTATATTTAATATAGATTACTTGTGAGTAGTATAAAAATTATATCGTCAAAATCCAAATGTTATATTTTTATTTGCAGCCACTGTTCATGTTGCCCCTATTGATCAAGAGGGTATCAGGTCTAACGCTGCGCGATTGATTCATATTGATCTTATTCATGTACAGAAAGAATATTTAAAAAGCATTACTGTAAGTTTTTAATAATAATGTTTTTTCATATGCATAATTAGGACAATTTAACTCGACACGCTTGCGCAAATGCTATCATTATTAAATTATGAACGCTGTACTTCTACAGAGTCCATTTCAGACAGAGCAAGTCAGCGAAAAGTCTGAGTATTTAAAAAATCATTCAAAAAGGCAGCAAAAACAGCATAATATCACAAAAAAAGTCAGCGGGAAAGATAAAAAAAAGTTAGCGAAGTATTATGTAACCAATAAAAAATTGTGCACAAAGCTTGTACACTGATCATTTTCCGCGCTTTGCGCGATTAATATATAGATTATTGTGTAGAATTATATTCAGGTATACTGTTAGGTACTTTTATATATATATATTTCATTCTTTATTTCATCTTATCAAAACTTATTATTTGCAAAGGAGTGATTTCGTTTAAGTTTTTGCTTTGCTATAACTATACTATGCATTCTTTTTATTATCGTTTCTATTTTTATTTATAGTCTGCATCTGGTTTTTAAAACATTCAGCGGCAGGGATTCTCTCAAAAAAATGAAACATGTGATAGCATACAGATGTTCCAGAAATACTTAATTTTTATATATTGTTATTAATATGAATACAGTTTAATAAAAATATAATTTTATTTTGGGCTTTATTTGTTGAATTTTTTTTATATAACAGTTAATTTAAACTAGAAAATATTAAATTTAATAAATTACGTAGAACTTTTGTATATTTCAGAAAATGAAGTAATTGGAATATTAGTAATTGTTTCGTTTTTCTTATTAGAAGTAAATAATTTTTGTCCAAAATGTATTGTTTTCTTTTAATGTTGCAGCACAAAGGTAATTTTTAAGTTATGAAAAATATATATTAATGGTGCGCCTTCGTTGTATATTTTAAATGTCCGTGCAAGGCTGGTTAATTTGAGTCATTATTATTGTTACTTAATATGTCCAGAACCCTTTCGAGCTCACCTGTTTCGGTCATTCCACACTGACGGCTTTGGCTCTTTGGTTTGATGTCAGCTTCCCAGACGGTTCAATACTTTCAACTTCGCCTCATGAAAAGTGAGAGATTTCTTTTAATGGAATACCTACCGAACATTTTGCTTAGGTACCGAAAATTTGCTTCCCAATCTATTTAATCCGGTGACTTGCCTGAGATTTACTTCCTTCACAAATTTTTAATTATAATCATTGATGAGAATATATAGCTAGTAATTAAAATGTTATCTAATTATGTAGTTTTACCTGTATTAGTACAGTGTGTACACAAGTAACATACAACCGACCATTCAATATTTCGATGGCATTACGCGGAACTATGTAATCTATCTAATTAAACCCAATTAATACAACTATCATCGTAGGCTCTATATTAATATAGAAGCAACAGAAACACTTGATATACATTCAGGATTAAGGCTAAATATATTAGTCTAAAATTATTGATCTGTCTTAATTTAATTGAACCATATTCATCAGCTGGCTCACATTAATTGTCTCTATGGCGCTACCCAGGCATCATGTTCATATATTTTCGCTACCACCGCTTTTTTATAAATTAACATAGACGGAATACGACAACATTTTATAATGAATGTTGTAGCTTGATTGTGTAAAATTATTTTTTATTTTTAGATTATTAAAGGTACAGTATTTTCGATAGTTTTAAACAAATAACTTTTATTAAATAATTTGAGTTTAAATTTTTTAAATTTTGTAACTAACTAACTAACGCTAAATAGTTAATCTAATAAGTGTACAATTGAATATAGTTTTTTAAGATTTTTTAGGTATATCAATTATAAATAATAAATATTATAGTATCAATCATACACAACTACGTTCATTTCAACGGTACACATCGCAGGTGTCTCATGGTGCCTAAAATACTGATATTTTCATCTGTACATTTTAAAACAAGCAACAATCACAGTAAAATCGACATTATAAATACTATGATGTTAACATTTATTAATTATCCAATATAAATGAAATGTCTAAATTGAGGTAATTTAATTGTTTATTTGAGTATGTTAATGTCTATTTTGACTGGTAAGACCTAAAATCTTCGATTTTGTTATCTTTCCATTCTAATATTATGTCACAACCGTTACACATGACGTATCTTGAATGGTTGCTTTTTGTAATGATGTAAACTTCTTTACTTGCAAGAATAAAATATTAACATCTTTTGGAAAATATTGTTTCTGGTTGTTGGCGACCTGAGATTGTTTCTTGAATAAAAACTATAAATTTTTCTATTTACGGTAATAGATTCTACTATTTAATTAACCGGATTAGTTTAATGACTATTTCAGGTAATAAATTATTTTTGTTCAAGCTCTGCCATATCAACTTAAAAGCAAACCGACATGATATATAAAGTTCTTCCTCAGAAACGAATAATGAATTATTAGTCGACAGTTTCTAGCTTTTATAGGAATTATCGTTATAGATACTGAAACCTCTTCTTCTTACTCGTTGAAACTAAACTAACGAGATTTGGATTCATTTCACCGTGTGTGTGATGAAGAGGAATGAACGCTCCAGACCACTGATTATCCCGGCGGTGTTCCTCTGAGGTCTGCACGCCCCTCTTATAGTCTACCCTGCGCCGATCAAGGACGACTTTGTGGCGGACGCTAGCCAACCGAGTTATTTGATCTGCCTCTTTCCTTACATTGTACTGTCAACTGCCATATGAGCACGTAAATCTCGCTAGTCGTGAGTCTTATTTAACTAAAAGACATTCCCTGCAGTGCGGTTTCTATCTCACTCTCCCTCCCCCCTGTCGTTACAAACCTACTAAGGCTATTAGAGATCGATGGAATATCCTCTTTTTTTCTTTGGTGTATTCACAGGCTGGGTTCTTGAGCTGGTTTTTCAGAATAAAATGTCAAGCTTGGTAGAATTGGATAAAACCCTTGGAGATCGCTTTCATTTAAATTGAATTATAACATTAATTTGGGACATCAGTAATTTTGTCAGGCAAATTTAAATCAATTGCCGTGTCGAATTATTGATAAGAATATTCCGTATATTCACTTTTTTGTTTTTACTGTTTTATAAGGCAGAATATGGATGTATGTTTATTGCTGAGCTGAAATTTTCCAGATTTCCGATTTGTTAGCCATGAAAAGAAGTTTTTTCATTTTAAATTCAGTATAGTTGAAATTAGTGTTTGCAAAAAATTAGACAACTTTTTCAACGTCGAAGAATTTGATGACGTAATTAAATTATTTGAAATAATTTGAAACTTTCATCGATCACTCACATCTTTATATAGTTTCTGCTTAATACATTAGTTGGCGCTTACTGACAACTATTACGGTATCATTAGTATTTCAAAATAGGCTCAAAACTGCTTTTTTCACTTTGTCCCCCTTCCTAATTAAAATGATCACATCATTGCCTTAAATAGGCTGTTAACAAAGCGTTTGATTAGAAGACAAAATATTTAGAATCGCCTTAAAAAACTGCGCCATATTCACGTGTCTTTAAATTTATACAGAATATTCAACTGTATATATAATGCTAAATGCTGTTGGGTCAGTTGACCCCCCACCAGCTTTACATGCTTCCAAAAGCGCCTGCTGTTGCCAGGATTAATATACATAACTTAAGATCATATTGCTCTCGTGCATTGAACAAGGAACTGTTGATGATCATTGGCGGGATCAGACAAGCCGTTAATCCGGCAAAACTTAAAGTCTTTATTCTGAATGTTTCAATTAAAATGAGTTTATTAAATATTTTAGAACATTTTTTAATGTTTGGTTTAGTTACAGGACTATGAAACCCTGTATGTGATTATGTTCGTTTTGTAAAAAGTTTATGTCATTTTTAAACCATTTGTATTAAAACCTTTATTCTAGAAGCTGAAACACCAATCTGATAGATTATAAATAATATTATGTGCTATCGTTCCTGTATCTCTTACCAGACCCACACATTGGCAACAGTGCCTCCTGCCGCTCAGTAAACCTGTTCCGGTCACTCAAACAACTCAAATATCTGGAACTGTCACTTTTGCTCAGGGCAGCTCTAATAAGAGGTAACTAAGGGATCTTAACCAATATTTTCTTAATATAATGGCTTTTTTCAAATTGAAATCTGAAGTCAACGGCAGAATGTCTGCGTTGTCACCGGTCAAATTAATCAATTTATGGGTTACAGTAACCCAGTCTACACATGCGTGTCTACACATACGTGAAATTCGCATATATGCTTGAATTATCAAAAATAGTTATTTTATCAAAAGAAATACGTGAATAGAAATACGTTAATAATGTATAAATATTTTTGTATATATACGTTAATTTTTTCGTCTTAATATTAGATGTAGGCACCATGTTACTTTCTTCCCCATAAGCCGACTAAAAACACTAAAATAGTCACTTTGAAAATATCATTGTACTAAACATTGATGCAAAATAAACTGTCACACAAGGCGTATATCCACACAATTAGTATTGTATATATTGTCTGAAAATGTCTCTTAGATGAATACTCGAATATCCTAAAACCTTGCTTCCGTAAATATTTTAGCGGGAACATATTTACCTCTAAATATTGGCCTATAAATCCCCTCACTTATCCGCAAACCTCCCTATTCGCTTTCGAGGGCAATTATTGGTAACAAATCGGCCTGTTTACATAGTAAATATCCTCGATTATCCGTAAATAGTTCGTATTATGTAATATTATGAGAAATCATACTGTCTTGTCTGTTACTATAGATTAAACATTTACCAAATTAAAATCATAAATTAAAAATTAATCAATGTAGTAAGTAAAATCAAAGGAAAAGAGATAGCGTCAAAAGAATATAATATACAAGAGTTGAAATTGTTGTATTTATTTTTCAATTAAATTATCTGTATTGCTTCAAATTGGAACCCTCGATTATTTGTAAATTTGACTCGGAACGGAGTCATACGGATAAGCGAGGGTTGACTGTATGGCTATATAGCATTGTTAAAATTCTAAATATAAAGCATTGTGTGAGTATTGTAGTTACTACCTATATATTGTTGGAAATAAACGGAAATATACAAATTATTATTGTCGATGATAAAAGTTACATATCGATTTGCGTGTTTAAAGTATTGATTTATTTCAATATTATGTTTTACAATTCTGTCGTTTCAGACATCTCGATATCCATCTGTCAGCCACGTTTACAGATGCTGATGTTGTGCTCGCCAAAGTGGATTCTGCCTATAGCCTTCAAGACTGAGCGACATATTATTCATTCTTATGTAAACTGAATACTATTATGTATGGCCAGGAGTCTACTTTTCTGTTTGAGCTGCATTTGATATTATCCTACTTTGTGAATAATTTCTATATTTTGTATTAGTTTATGGCTTATGAAAATGTTTTAATATATATACTCTTTTTATTTGTGTAAATAAAACATTTGTTATTATTTTATTTACATTTATGGGAGGCGTAAAGTTTAGAATACACTTTCACATATCACAGTTTTACACAATTATTTTCAATGATTTAACCCAAACTTAACATGGAACTTTAAATGTCTTCTAAAATGCAGGGTCTCACTAGGGTTTGCAGAAGGATTTTCTTAAATAAACCAAAAGCCGTTCGGAACTTTTTATATTTATTATTCAACTTTCTGTTTCCACTTTAACATTTGCTCTGCTTCTACATTAAACTGCTTTTATGGATTTTTAGTAATTTCTTTCTATTGTAATTTATGGCCGGCAGTTCATAGCAGTGTGATTTTTTTAAAGCTTTGCTTCAACTCATAGATTATCAATATATATTGTTTGGATCAGATCAAAAACATGCTTTCCAGAAACATATGTGAAAATAGTGATCGGATCAAATTAGAAAGAATTTTCAGAATAAATATTAATTATGTTTAATAATGTTATGCACCTACTAATTATAGAGTAAAACTGCGAAATAGAATTAATTCTGGAATGAGATGTAAATTTCTGTAAATTTCTATCAGATTAGGTCAGAACAAAAATTTTACTCTGAATAAGCTTGAACACTGCATTTTAAAATAAAATTTGATATACTATATGATACGTAATTATTTTATATATAACATGAAATATACACTGTACTTTGATTAGATAACTCTGATTTAGTAGATAAGTGTACTAAATTTTAATAAAACCGACTATGCATATAATAAATTGAAAAAACATGTTGTTCATGTCATTTGATTTGACCCGATCAAACTCTTAAAGGGAGTAACATGCATGGTTTATATTCAATCTACTTATATCTCAGTAGTACGCATGTCAATTTTCAGTGTGTGTAGATAAAGGCTGAATCTGAATTCTAATTATTGAATCAAAATTGGATCTGATTTAAAATAACAAAATATTTCCAAAGATTTCTGTAAAAACCTCGAGCACTGTCGACATCCATTTTCTTAAAGATTGGCATGATTTTGATTCAATAAAGTATACTAACTTTATAAAAAAACAATATATAGAAATAGTTAATCAAATTTTACATCCGGACGGCCCCTTCAGGATAGTCCGATTTTATGTAAAAAATGAACAAGAAAATGTGCACAACTGATAATCTCAGGGCGCTATGTGCCTCATGTATATAATAAATGGAAAAAATAACATATTAGGAGTACCTTGGTACTGTATAGCAACCTAAAATGTGTACTAATATATTAAATATTTAAAAGGAATATTCCGATAAACAAATCAATAATTTCAACACTCATTTACGAAGACTTTATTATAAATATTAGTCTTACATTGTATGTATATAATAATTATGTATTATATACTAATAACATGATAATACAAAACATACCTGCTATAAAATCATTTACAAATTGCACATTCCACTTACATGTAGCACAGTATGAATTAAAAAATGGCGAAACAACTATTCCAAAAAACATAAGATGTAAATTATCACTTATCAATCATATAACATGTTCAGTAAGGAATGCATATGACACCACTAACCATAATGGTACGCAGCTATACAAATTGATAGTGTATAATATAATTATGTACTCGTTATATATCAAATAATTTAGATATAATAATTGTGTGCATTAAATGGTACCTCGTACTAAGATAACTAAATACAAATGTACACACATATTTTATTGCACTAAATATCAAATTCTATGGTTGGTTCAAAAATTACTTTACAAGAATAACAATCAGAGCAATAAACCGTTGTACAGACATCTGACTGTTTAAAGAAAAACAACACATTTAAATTAAAGTTTATCTTCTATTCAGCAAGACTATAGGTTAGGTCGGCTATACTTCAAGATCAGCTGGATTTTACAGGAACACTTTTGTCAGTTGAACCAATAACAATGACAGCAGCTGCTATGCAATACATTATAAGCTATAAACCATTCAAAAATAATTACTTATGGTTTTTCATACAAACTACAAAAAACAATGAAATGGGAATTTATCACAAATGGACAAAAGGTTATATTATGTATAAGTTAAGTGAATAACTGAATGAGAAATAGAAACAGAAAGACAGTCAAATGGAATATATAATAAGTACAAAGTCTGCACAACATAATAAACAAAAATATTACTATTCAATATAAAAAGTATGGTTCTTTCTCAGCATGTTCAGTAAAATAGAGGATAAATTACACCCAATGTGCGAGACGTATTCCTTCACTTTATTGAAATTTAGTTTCTGCTTTCCAAAATTAGTCAATAATCATTCCACCATTCCAATATTTTATTAATTGAACAATAATATTATTATGGCAAGATATTTTCCAAAATACTCACCAGCAATCGTTCCTAAAATCCACCGACGGAGAAAACATGAAAACTTCATATTAAAGTGAATAAAATTATGATCATCACACGTCTTATAATTTCTGCCATAGATGATACAAACTGTAATAATTACCATCTGTGAAAAATCCAAACATTTACAAATCGCAGAAAACGCGCTTCTTTTTAGATAATAAATAACTTTTATTCAAATAAAAACAACATAATCTATGTTATATCACATGATGTAACGACGCGGGG
>JAUZND010009576.1:0-29708 GCA_034780555.1 Coelogynopora nodosa
TAAAACTGCGTACCTAAACATATTGGAATATGTATTTTAATTAATAAAAAACGACATTAATTACGGATCACCCTATATTATTGAATAAATATTGAAATACATTGAAAAATTAAATATCTGTGTAAAGGTTTTAAAAAGTCTTAAAATATATGAGATTTTATAATATTTAAAATATCATTACTTTTATAAAATTCCTGACATAATAAATTCAACTTTTTTTTACCTTTCTGGAGCTCGGTCCTGCTTGTTTAAATCATCTTGATAGTTAGTACTTTACAATGCAGTTATTATTTGGAAATTATTTAAATAATTTTTATAGCAATTAATGATTATCACTTTTTTATTCATAATATATAACGTTGAAATATGACAATTTTGTTATATATTCTCGATATTTGTATTTATTTTTCAACTTAAAAAGTTCACAATTTAGAAATAAGTGATATAAAATATGAAATCAAAATTTAAAAAAATAATAATAATAATTAATTTAATTTAATTTGAATAATTAAAATACTGCTTTTATAAATTTTCAATTATCTATTTTAAAACACATAATTCTACATTGTAAATCACTTTAATAGCTTTAAAATAGATAGAAATATCAAAAATTTCTATATCATTTTTTTGGGGTTATTTCTTATGTTTAATTTTGTTTGTTTCATGGTGGTGTTGGTCAGTGGAATGACATTTTGTCGTGTACTAATTATGTATAAAGTCTTGTTTATCCATATTTTATTATATGATATAAAATGTGCAAGTTTACACGTAGAGTACCAAAGTATTACTATATCACGTCTTGAGGGAAAATTACTGGAAAGTGTGTAAGAACCCTAGCATCAGATCAATGTTTTTTTATTGAATCTATCACGTGTTTTTCAGTGGTGAGATTCTGGCTCCCAATAGTTCAATAGGCACTCAACTATTCTCTCCATTACCGATATAATGTAAATAGAATTTAATACATCTTTTAATTTAATTGTAGAAGTAAAAAGTGTACTGCCTTATATTTATATTTACAGATACCATAATCACTAAATATAAAATTAAAATAAAATAGTTTACTACAGCTAGCTGCTCTGTTAGCTAAGTCAACACCAATTAAACAGTCGTTACGAATTAAATTACAATTTTCGCAATTTGACTATATAACACTCGGCCGGGTTGTTTTATGTCATTTTAATTCAACAACGAAAACTCGGTATTATCACAAAAAGAGACTATAACTGTTGCATACCTTTTTTTTATTTGCGTTGCTAAACCTTCATTTATTGTATTAAATACGTACCAAAGATTATGACACTCGGCCCGCTGGAAGCTGTTGCAATTATTTTCTTAATACATTTTGTTAAGTGTAGTGTTATTATTGCACTACGGCGTCTTCGTCTATGAGAAAAAACTGGGTTTTTGTTTTCGCGTTCTTTAACATTATCAAAAGTATTATATTGAAAGATAATGGTACAGTGAAAAATGTTCTAATAAAGCATTGAACATTAAAGCGTTTGATTCATGCAACAAATAAGTAGTAGTAAACATATAAGTGTAACTCAATTATATTAAGTCTATTTTTAATATACAGTTTTTGTGTGTTTAAAAAACGTTAAATACTTTTAAAAAAATTGTGATATTATAAATTTACTTGTGTATCATTTGATAAATCGCTTTACAAATGTAATCACCACGTTTTTTTTGTTATACGCTTCCATAAACACAAACAGTCGCTCCCTCCAAAATTCGTAAACATTCTTGGAAATCTGAAAAAGCAAAAAAGAATTCTACAAGAAAAACTTCAAGGTCTTTGCAAATTTTTAATTTAGCCAATTGCCTTTGATATATATCTTTGGAAACTAGTTTTGCTCATATTTTCTTATTCCAAAACATATGACATTCATTTCAAGAAAAAATATTTCTTCGATCAATTTTCTTTAATTTTTTTTCTCTTCCTCCAAGGTCCACCGACCGCGCCAGATGGAAGTGAAGGACAAAGTGGTCCGTGAGCGCAAACGTGTCGTGCGCCTGCTCCTCGTGGTGGCCTTCCTTTTCGTGGTCCTCACGCTACCCTACCAGGTCAGTGCAGGGGGGTCACTAAGGGGAATGAATCACTTAGTAGAGATCACCCAGGTGGAGTCACTCAATGAAGGCTACCATTTTTTATTTTCATGAAAAAAATTATTATCGTAAATTTTACAAAATTTATTTTTATCGTATTATTCAAAAATTTGTAAAAATTGAATATAAAAAATCACTTGTTAGTATGGGTGTATCACTACGATTATTTGAAAAATCGCATAATTTTTGTTTTTCCTTTTTAAATATCATTATCCGTCAATTCAAAAAGTTCAATCACTATATAATAAGACCTGACCCCCATTTAGCCAACTATTGTTTTCTTGTGTTGGCCAAATATTGCCTCTATTTATAAATGGGACTAATTAAATTCTATTATATAAAATACATGACTAGTAAAATGTAAATTTGTCAATACGACTGTTTTGCATAAGACTAATACTTTTATGGCCTAATCTCAACAAGCGCGACACGTCGTGCAGCAAAAATGTTATTACATACATTTCAATTAGCCTATTTACACGGAGCGCGACGCGACGCGACGAAACTGTAGTTAAAATTATTCAACTTTTTCAGCAACGCCACACGTCGAAATCAATATTTCAATACAAATATATTTTAATTTATAAGTAGTGATATATAATATTTTATAATAATAATAAGCGTCGCGCATATTGAGAACTGAAATAAATTTTTCGCGTCGCGCATGATAGGTATACTGTAGGTCTTTTCAACTAAATTGACTATTTGACTCACCCCCTACCCACTTCAGATAGTGATCGTGCTGCAGATGTTCGCTCGCACCTCCTTAAGTTGGGTCCACGACAACCTAGACCTCCATTTCTGTGTCTTCACACTGGTCACCCTGCAAAGCGCCCTCAACCCGATAATCTACGTTCGATTGAGCAAGAACTTCCGGATCTCACTCAGGAACTGTTTCCGGATTCGGCGGCGTGCGCGCTCTTCCACCCAGATCCCACTAAATCAGATCTAGATCCTCCTCCCGCATTTGTTGATGCTGTTCTTGTTGGTTTACGTCCATTTGTGTTCTTATTGTCATGCCATAGTTTTTCCACCTTCTCGAAGATCAGAAAATATTTAGAAGTCAGAGATGGGGATCTTTCAGAATTTTGGTATTTTAGCTCGTGGAAGAACATTTTCTAATTCCATCAATGAAACTTACCATTTTCGTATAGAACTACCCGATAGAAATTGAAAAATTATTTATATAGACTAAGGCTCTAAATTAGAAAATGTCAACTTTGTACCTTTTTTTCCAATGATACAGTGTATTTCACATATGAATATAATAGTGAATAACGTAAGCATTTTAATAGTTTTCAACATTCGTTTGCTTTGTTTTAGCTAATAGATTGTCTTTAATTTCCAAATTGATTTTTTTATTTAAATTTCCCTATGTACTTTTCAATTTACTAAATTTCTTTCCAATTTACAAATAAAAAAGGTTTCTAAGGTGCTTAAATATATTTCAATTTGCATAATGTAATGTTCTAATTAATTTTTTTTTTTAAATACATATTTTGAATATTCCTCTACTATAGAAAAGTAGAAAACATATGTAATAATTTCTGTAATGCCATCTATACCTATTAGTTACATTCTGGTTGCATGAAATTTGAGCTTTTCTAAACTGAGGACATTATATGTAGCTATTAAGAAATAGATTAGTTTTCCTACAATCTTTAATTTAAATTTGCTTTAAGATCCACTAAACAATATATTATTTACAAGAAATGTTTCAACTGAAATGCTCCCTTTAAGATTATGTCCGATATGTAGATGCTTTGCAATGTAGATGGCTTCTACGTTTGGGAAACAATGTTTTACTGAAAATTTCGTGGAATACTTGATGATATTAGGAAAAGTCACTACTTTGTAAGTAATGGATCTACTGGTTAATTTTTATTTAATTTATCTGTGATTTCTATTTTCAGTTGATATTGGAAAAATATAAATAACATTTCAAGAATACGAGTGATAATACGGAACAGTGTAATAAATTATGTGCAGATCTAACGTTGTATGGAGTTTCAATGTTTATATGTTCAAAAATGAGGTGAAATTACCATAATTTCCCTCAGTTAATGTCTAAAAAAAGTATTGAATGTTGGTCTTGAGAGTAAATACCCGGTTACATATTTATTTTTTGCATTGCGAAGTCTCAACTGAAATACTTCAAATTAATTGGTATATCGTAATATGTAAACATATGTCAACACGTAAGTCATTAATTCTGTTTTCTTTTTTGACTTCAAGTTGTTAAGCATTCAGTTTATTATGAGTTCTGTACTACAATTGTTGATATAAAACAAGAGTATTTTTCGTATGTATATATATTCATTGACTGGGATAGGTTTTCTGTGCACTCATTTAAAGATTATAGCCAGTTAATCCTTTTTCATGCAGAGTTGTTTTGTTTCTAAGATTGCGTAAATATTCCGCTCTTCCTTTCAGACAGTAATTACTTACAACATTTTGCGTCTTAAACTGTATATTAAGTATCAAACGTATAGTAACAACACACGTATTAACGTATTTGTACACAGCGAAACGATATATCCATACATTTGTGTAATTGTATAAGAATTATGCTTAATTAAGGTATGTATCCACACTTGATAATGATTGTGACATGTAAATGAATAAAGTATATTTCTATATTTAGTGATTCGAACTTTATTTGATTAACTTTCAACATTTTTGCAGCGGCCATAATTACAGCTTTCCATCGTACTTTGGATCATTTCGATTTTAAACTGACAATTTATTTTATTGATCAACTTTTATTTTTATTATCTTATTTTTAATTTTAAGAAATGTTGTAATACTGTCTATTACGTTATTAAATTTAAATGTTGAGATTTTTGTGACATATTTATATATCTTTATGACTGTTTTTGTGTTATCTGACGTATTGTACATGCAGTGTACATAACATTTTTGTCCCCCAAAGGCATTTTGTAACCTCATTTTTTTTCGTCTGTTTATACAATGAATATGATTTAAAAAAACATATTTGAATTTTGTTGGGAAACACATTAAATGTGTTTTACTGTTTTAGTCAACAAAGCAACCATTTTTTTACCTGTTCTAACTTTGGAAAACAGTTTTAAAACTTTTACAAATGACTAAAATAATGGGTAAAATAATTTTTAAATTTTGACGAAATTTGAATTTGTATTATCAACATTGTTAATATGATGTAATCTTTACATGTTCAGACATTGGGAACATTTATTTCATAATTTAATTTTTGTAATGCACTCACAAATTTGCCACCTTTATCCCTATCGTAAATGTATCGTACTGTTTTTATTTTTAGAAATTCATTAATTTAATTATTCAGTTTTTGGAAAAGGTCCTATACTCATCGATTTAATTATATTAGGTATTTAATAAAAATAGTGAGCCAGCCAACAAATAACAATAAATGCAGCTTTCAAAAATGTCTTCTTCAAACACTTTTATCAATTTGTCGTTTATAGTTAACAAACTGTTGCAGTATTTGTAGAATCAAATTTGGTAGTAGTCTTTGGATTGTATACGTTTCTTACTATTTTTAAGTTACGATAAAGTAATATAATATAGCTTAATAACCTGACCTCATGCGACTGTGTGATGAGCATTACATTGTGTAGCAAAATATGGGCAATACAGATCTCATTTTGTCATAACAAGACACCGAGACTCATTTTAAATATTTATCAAACAAAGTTACTATATTTAGGGTGTGCACTTATTGAAATACTTTTTTATTGTTGTATATATTTATATATATATATATATATATATATATATACTTACTTGTTTATAATCCTGTCACACATGGCTTATGAGACTATTACTCTGTACAGTACGTAATTAATGATTTTCTTCATTGTCACTGCGAACGCATGCCTAAACCATAAATGAACCAATTAGAATAACTGAATTATTACATTACCTAAACCGGTGCTTTCTGTATTATTTACACAGATTCCAAAGTTTACGTGTCGTTTCATGTGTACAATATTATTTTAAGAACTTTATACTCTTGACTCAACTGGCTTCGTTACAATAGCTTCAAACTAGACTATCAGAATTGATACTTTTGTTAGCCAATAATATTTCAAGACAGTTTTAAATCAATGAGCTTTTTCTGTCAGGCAAATGTAAAGGTAAAACTCTTTGTCAATGGTTAAACTTTTTATTTTATAAACTAATTCTATAATTAATTTCAAGCGCATTCGAGGTTGTATACTGTCGTTGCTACTGCGACATAATGTCACGCAAATCTACTCCATGAACTAGTATATCTGATTGACCTTGAACCTATTGGCGAGTCAGAAAGGTTTTATCTTTTGTACACCTATTCTCAAATTGACGTAAAACTGCATTTTTTAAATCGAGGCAATCTGTCATTATCTCCGTCTTCATTTACTCATAATCATTAATCAATATAATCATTAATCATAATTTAGTCAGAAGGCCATTTAAAAAAATTATATTGAAATAGGCCGAACTATGTTTTGAAATATAATTTGGTAATTCTTTGATTTTTACAAAGCGCTTGACACTGTAGTTTTGTACTATAACTGTTCTGTATTGTGTACGTGTATTAATTGTTAATCAGTATTCAACTGTCCTGCCTCATGTATAAAAAAATGTATTTAGTCTGTTTTGTTACCGTATATTATCTATACGCGCACTCATCATAATATTTTGCTGGTGTATGAATAAAAAATGTGATTCAAGTTATTTCCATTTTTGGCGTATTTTTTCATCAAAAAATTTTATTTTAAAATTAAATAGTGGTTTTAGATTTTCTTTAATCTTTCACAAAATAAACTCTTTGTTTAAGAACTAAAATACTATTTAAGATGCATAAACAAGTTTAACCAAATATGATTGTCTATCTTATGATTGTCAAAATGTATGAAATCTATTATTAAGTGGCAAAAATGTGTTTATTATAACCTATAACGAATACACACATTTCCTTAAAAAACATAGTTATTAAATAAATATAGTAGTTTAATAGTTTAATTAATTAATTTAATTAATGTTTACCATAAAATGACAACTAATTGATACCTTTAAAAGTATAATTGCAGGGGGGGGGAACTCTAACTCTAATAAACACTAAGAATCTACGTTCCTTTCCTAAAAAAATATTTTTCGATATTATCAACTATTTTTGTGTATACAATATATTGAAAATAATTTGCTTGTATTGTTATAAAATTTCTCTTAATATTTATTTAGGAAAACAATGAAGCGTGATTTGTTTGATGTTATACCAACAGTTGTCATATATCTATCTTTAAAACAATTATATTAAAAAAATTGTACCACAGAGATGGCTGTTATTTGACTTTTTAAGAAAGCAGAAATTTTCTTTTACATAGAAATGTTTTCAAAATTATTATACATTTTTATATAAATATATTATGCACAAATAACTTATTTGTGTAACATTTGCTCAGAGAAATATTTATATTGTTGTTCTAATTCGTCTTTTTTTAAGTCAAATACTTTTAGATGTTTATTATTAATTGTTTATGTTTATTTAAATATTGTTTATGATAATTATCTTTTTGATAAATGAATAACTTTATCAATAATTAAACGAATCACCGTACACTACAATTTAACATTTATATAGTATTTAACTATATATTTTTAATTTTAATCAAATAGTTTAGTAAAATGTAATATATGTATTTTTAAATTGTAAAAGCATCGAGTTCAAATAATAGAATAATTTCCTTTCTTGGTAATTTGATATGATGATATTGTCATGGGGACGTAATGCGAAACGATTAATTAAAAGTATAATTTTCCTAAGTAGATAATTGTCTTTTAAAAACAGAATTATTCTCAATTTTGATTTCAAAGACAGGTTCTATTTTTAGTTTTTACTCAATATTTATTAAATGTCGTTGTATTTAATATCTACATCTGCATTATATCATAAATATTCATATACATTAACATCTACAAAATATTTTATAAAATTTAGACTACTATAGAGTTGAATTTTAATATTTGTTTTAAAGATTTTGCATAATATTCATTTATAAGTAATTAAAAATACACATGAAATTGTTAGTATCTTACAGAGAATGATTTGAACTTTAACCGTCCATCAAAACTATCTTCTATGAACTTTTTATGAAATTGCCACATTATTATTAATAATTCAATTTGAATATTCTAAATTAAAACAAAAATTTTATTAATTGAATGTTTAAAATGTTATGGATTAAAATGTATTAAAATTTTATTAATATATAATAATTGAATTTTTAACTTTTAACAATTCTTAACTAATTGAATTGAATTATTAATTGAAAAAAGTATTTTTTAAGCATAATGAAACTTTCACCTTATTTTATACTTCAGCTTGAAGTGTAACTTTTTTGTTAACATTTGTTTTTCTCATATTACAATTATTTCTTAGATTACATTTTTTTGTGAAGATGTTCACAAAAGTCACTTTGAAAATCTTTTTTTTTAAATTTTACACAAGCGGTAAATTTATCAATTCAAACAAAAAAAGCATATTTATTTCTAAAATGACTGTACCCGTTATAGGCGACCAGCTACATGATACAACTAGATATAGGTTACCAGCTATAAATGATATAATTTAAAAATAAGTGGTTACCAGTTACATTATACTACTTCCTTTCAGATTCTTGCTATTTAATCATCTATTAATTGCTATTTTTAATAGAAATTATTATTGAGTTAGTATATATTTTACGTAAATTATATTAATATATTATTATGCTATACAATAAATAACATTCCCAATACACAACACAATTCAAGTTTGTTTTGATAGGCATCTTGCACAACTTTCTAAGGAATGCTTACAGGTAAAAGAAACAGCACTGTTATGATAGACCACACGCGCATACGTTATTTATTCAGTAATTTTTTTATATTATTCCATTTGGCTGTTACTCGAACATCATTTACACTCTAGTTATGAGTGTAGTGTTCACTCTATATAGTTATTAGAATAGTGGGTACTCTAGTCATGAGTGTAGTGTTCACTCTATTTATGAAAATATTGTTCACTCTAGTTATGAGCATAGTGTGCACTCTAGTTATGAGCATAGTGTGCACTCTAGTTATGAGAATAGTGTGCACTCTAGTTATGAGAATAGTGTGCATTCTAGTTATGAGGATAGTGTGCTTTATGAGTCCGTTAAATATGTTTTTAAAATAGAGATATTTAAACATTTTTTATTTTATGTGAAACATATTTTATTTTTCATTGAATTAGTGTATTTTATGTGAGCGCGTTCAAGCGAAGTCCAACGCAGTCAACTTTCAGTATCATAGACGCGACACATAGATGTAGTTAAACTATAAACGTCTTTTAAACGAAATGAACTGAACTGAACTGAAACTTTTTGTGAACTGATTTAATAGATTACTTTGTTTGATATTGCAATATAAATAATAGTTTATATATAAGAATTAGAATATCTCATTTGTTGTTAATTTTATTTTTGATAATTATTAAAATAAACGACATTAATTACGAATTAATAACATGCTTCTTGTCATGCCTTTGATTTCTTAGCAATATATTGGGGTCAAATCTAGATTAAAAATATATATATTGGATTTCTTACCAATTTTCTTAGCAAAACAAAATGACTTGATATATATTGGTGGAATCTCAGTAAGAAATACACATTTCAATTCATCAGTAGGTTGCAAATAGAGCTTGCATCTTGATTACGAGTTTAATACTTAATTAACATATTTGCGAATATTATGTATTTATTGTAGACGAAATATTTTAACGAATTCTAAATATCAAAATTAACGATATAATATGCATGAGATTATAACATTTACAATGAGTTAAATAAATTAATGTGAAGTCAAGAAATAGTAATTTATAATAATTAGAGTTTATTTTATTCAAAGGAAATGGGAACAAAAACAAATTGTGAGATAAAAATCGGACATAGTTTAAGTGTGGCAATACTGACCAATTAAACTGGCTAAAACTGGTGCTAGGAGAGTAAGGGAACCGACTTCTGGTGCAAGATCTACACATGTTCGAAACCAAATAGGAACTTCCCAACCCGGATATATTGTATAAATATTTTGAGTCTACCAAAAGTAATCAAAATGCTATGTGACACCACAGAATATTAATTATATATGTATATATATATGCGTAGATGTAGTATATATAAAAAGATAAAGGGGAGAGGTCGGGAGGTATATAAATAAATGGCGGTATAGTAGTATCATTTTGTCCTAATGTATGTAACGTTGATTGTATGCTAACAAATGATGACATCGGTAGACAATTCAAACAAAAAATAATTCGTTAACATAGAAATAGGAAAAGGTATAAGGAAAGAATTACTTTAATTTAAAATCGAAATTGGTCTCAATAAGACGTCTAAAACTAATATGCGGCAGTGAACTCTGAAAAGGTACAATATGAAATATATGCATAAATATATAGATACAATATAGATATTGGTATTACAAATATATATAATATATATATATAAGACTTATTGAGTCATATATAGTATAAGAACTTGATTAGATTAGAATTCAAACCAAGTTCATACATTAAAGGAAAATGGTTAACACTATAGTAAAAAGTATTTATACTAAAGGAAGGAAAATCTGACCATGACCATCTATACTGCTTGCTAAGTAGTTTAAGAGCGAAAATAAAAAGAAAAAGCAGTTTACGTTGTAAATGTGAATTACCATTCTAATTATAGAGAGAAGGAGAGAAATTTAAACAGTGAATGAAAGTTGTAGAGCAGTATACTAACTTGTTCAATTAAATAAGTAGGATGGATAGATCAATACCGTATAATGTAGAGAGAAGAGAGATATATTGTATAATATGTACAAAATAAGTTGTTGTTATTTACTGTTATAGATATAATGTGTATGTATATGCTATATATAGTAATAGCATAATAATAGCAATATGACAATAATGAGAGAGCAGCGCACAATAATTGTTGATATAATCGATCCTAAAATAAGCGGCTATAAAGGTGTTGGTCAGCAAGATGCTCTCGAAAATTTAATAAAGTTACTAGAATCACAATTTGAGAGGGGTTTGTTGTATGGGTCAGTTATTGGAGAAATAATTGGTAGTTTTTATTAATTGGACCTGAGTCAGGACAGCACAGCTTTATAGATCTGTGAGAGTAGATTCACTGCGTAAAATGGACATATTAGATATTGGCTATAAGACCTAGACATAGGACAAAATGTATAGCTTTAGTCGCTGTGGACTCAAATTATGTTAACCTATTGTGACGATTATTTCTATATCTCAAAAACAAAGCTGCACAAAATATTACCATTTTCTCATGCTTAAAGTATTTAAAGGTTTTAATGTGAACCAATAAAACGAAAAAAGTAACGTTAATATTATTGTTTTCTGTTAACAATGATAAGTTTTCCTGTTTTGATTCTGAAATCGAAAAACCGAGACAATGCAAAATATCTTAATTACAAGAAAAGTATAATAGGCAACCAATGAGAGGCAATGATTAGATTGTATTTGTGAAGAAGGGTATAAGACAATTCTACCAAAGTAACATTATTGTATGGTTTAAACAAATCTGAAGCAATTTATTACAATAAAGGAGACCGTGAAATGGGGAATAGTTTACGTGAATAAATCAGTCACTCGATCTCGACTGAGTGAAGTATAAAATAAAATAGCGATAAAATAAGAAAAGATGTGTTATAATATTGTACTGTAGATAAATGTCAACGGACGAGTTATGCAGTCAGATGTTTGTGAGCTTATCGAGTGTTATCACTCACTTTGAAGAAGCACTACTTAGGGTCTGGTAAGCGTAAAATAAAATGGTTTTAACGTGCTGACAAAAGTTCAGTAATTAACCACTTAAAATTGACTATCGTGAGGGTGTTTTATCTCTATATGAATATATCTATGTACTTTCTCGGCATATATTAGTCGTGTTTATTCAAAACATAACAATTTGATGTTCACAATTTTCAAAATATTCCAAAAGAATTGATGCCATTTTCAGATTATAACCCAGTCATAAGATGTCAATTAGATGCAAGTTTGTGTAACAAAAGATAAGATTTTAATAGTCTTATTTCTAGTTTTATCATGCGATAGTCAACGTCAATGACGTAATTGGTCATAGAAATGGCTAAAATCTGTCTAGAGGACATACTTGGAACAGAGGGCAGGTATGTGTGGGATAGAGGAAGAGACGACCAATAGAAATTGTGCATTATAGTTTTGCGCTCGTACTTGGAAAAATGTTGCCTACAAATTCAAATATGTGCGCGCACAAGGGAAGTTCACAGATGAATGACACAGTCGATATTGTTGCTTTGAGACAGATCGTTGAATTGTAAAATCTACTTCTGTAAAGTTGGCGGTCATTCCAACTGCCAGACAAAATACGGCAACAAAACAAATCAGAGCGAATATGCCTCTTTTCTATGGTGACTATGTCGCTATGGTGACTGTGGTTATTTGGGTAGTACACCTCCAAGCGTACCGCCAACGACAACAACAATGACCACCACTAGGCAGACGCCCATGATTATTTGTTTCTGAAAAAAAGAAGTAAAATTAGATTTGAAACGTTCTCACTTTAATGGGTTAATAAATTCAATGGAAACTTGAAATTGATGCAATAAATAATTATAAATAATTTTAAAAATGCTTGGTAAAAGCTTTTAGACTTTTTTATAGAAAAAAAAGTAAAACACATTAAAATCGTTTTCCATTACAAAATGTAATCCAACAGTTTTTCTTTTGCTATGTAACTATATTACAGCAAAATAATTGACACTTTTGTTTAATAAAGTTCTAAATTTGTAATTGTATTATACGTAACTTAAAGGACCTTTGCAGATTAATATTTTCATTTGGGTAGGTCAGTAAAAGTATCTATCATATAACTTGTTATTGCATAAAGAATAACACAAGAATATGGCAAAGTCGTTCTTCTCACCTGTTATGAAATTAATAATGTTTGTGCCTTAGAATTAATTATACACATAGGCTACTTTTTACAAAATCAACTATTATTATGAGACCGCATTTAATTTGTATTGTATTGGGTATTTTTAGTGACAATCAATTTCGGTATAGAGTCGACATTTTGTACGTTAAGTTAAATTCGATATTCTCTAATATCTAATTAATGTATCTATCAATACTATATATATATTAAATAAATAATTCAAGTTACAATAATTATCTAAATGAACTACTAATTTGATTAGCTTATATCGAAGAATGTAGGTTGGTAATGAAGACTCACTTTATCATTCTATCAGTCATTTACTTATGTGCGTATCGCTATTTTAGAAATTGACCATTTTTTATCTGTTTTCGTAAATAAATATGGCTCTCAAAATAGGCCTAATTGTGTAACATCGGAGGCCCGATTTAATCCTATAAGATGTCTATTTTTATATAGTTAAACGTTTTACACAGACGTTAATAATACTAGTAGTTTTAGTTACTGTACCTTTAGTTACAGAACAAAAATTTTGAAGTTAGATAAACAACAATAATAAAATTGATAAATAATAATACTTTCAGTATGGGTGGGCTGCTCTCAGGATGCCAGGATCTCAATTTATATTGAAAGGTGCAGCGTGGCTTAATTCTATCTTGTAGTTATCAATCATTGATTATGTATCATCTACTCACTCTGTAATGTAACATATTCTGTCACATTTTCTTTACTACTCATGATTAAAATTAATTCTTATCGATCTGGTAAACATTTTCTGCGATTTTTTTTTAGCTGATTCGACAAAATGTGGTGCGATTTCAAAATGTTTGCTTTCAGCAAAAACACATTTTCAGTGAACATTTCCTTCCATTATAAATTATTTGGTTACTTATATATTTCATTTAAACCAACGTCGCAATCTGAAATCGTTATTTTTCTAAATGATTTAATATTTATATGAAAAAGTTTATATATACTATTATTCATTTATTTTAAACGGAAAGGAAACAACAGTATAATAGTACAAACATATATTTTGTTTTTCTACATGTAAATTTCTATGTATTCTAAAACAATTTGCGTTCAGATTTATTCGATTATTTTTTAATATATGTAATTCAGTTTTTTCAGTAATTAAAACAGCGATATCAGTTTAATTCTACAAAAAAAAAGAATTTTCAGTCCGACATTATAATCATGAAGTTAATTTTTTACTTTATAAATTAAATATTCACTTAAAGATATTTATCAATAAATTATCGATCGATATTCTTCCCGGATATATTTTATTAAATAACTACTTGACATGTTATAGATAAGACTATGTTATTAACCAATACAGTCATTAGCTGGGGTGTGTATCAATATCATAAAAGAGAATATTGCAGTAGAACATAAGATATACAAACAAAAGGTTTAGGTGTAAGTATAGCTCATATCACAAAATCTAGGGGCCTACAGCGAAATATTGCTCCGATTTAGGGAACAAATATGCAAAGAACTTCATAATATTAAATTGTTTTTTAGTTTTAAATAGTTTCTATGTACATCATTAACATATTTTATACTAAATGTAGAGTATTATGCAAAAAACTCGTAGGTCAGGTTTAAAAGAATATTTTTTCTCAAATCACATCTTCAACACGTCGTGAGTCACTTAGTTGTACGTATACTAAATTTTATCATCTTCAGATAATCAAGTTTCTTATAAAATAGTATAGACTATATCACATAGATAGATCATCATTAAAGTAAATGTAATATAAAATAGTGCATTAAATAATTACAAATGTCTACACATATACAAAATGCACTTTGCTACTATAATTGGAAGTGCCTCATACACAACACGAAGACTTCTATATTTGAAGGATTACACCGGATGTATTCGATTGGATATGTTTTTAACTTATTCTTGCAATGTTTGTAAATTTCTATCACTGATATATTTTTTCCGATGTTCAGCTTGTGTTTAAAGGTGTATCGCTAACTTTTTAAATAAGTAAAATTATAATTGTCAGATTAAAAAAATAATGAAGTTTCTATGCTATGTTTATGAAAAAAACATGGTCAGTTATAAATTAGTAATAGGCTTCCAGGCATAACTTTTTTAATATAGCTGCTGCATGAAAGTATAAAATACACCGAACAATATTAATTACCCTAACTTAGTTAGTACTACGTTAGTACGTAGTAATCTGTATAACAATTATCAAACAACTTTCGTGTTGAAAAAACAACAACAAAAAACGGTTCACATTGTTGCTTTATAATTTTCTGATGATATTTCATGACATTTAGGCCTCTAACAATGCCCTTCTACCCGAACCCCTTCTAACTCAAGTTTACCAATCTCCGGATATTAAAATCGAATATTATTAAATATATTTTTGGCACAACACAAAATATAAACAAGAGGTACAATGTAGATATAAAAAAAGTACGAACAACATATAGAACAAGTAAAATATAGTTTAACATGCTTAGTGACATCAACATAAAGAGGGGTGCAGTATAGCGTGTGCTATAACGAAATTCAGAAATACAGGAACAGAAAAAAATATACATCACAGTAATAGATTCTAAAAGACTTGAAAATGGATACCCCACGGATTTGAATTAATAGTTCCACATAGGAATATGATATTATCTAAATAAAATATCTCCTCAGTTGTAGTTATTTGAAAACAACCCTGGATGGATACAAACAATATCTAGAGAGCATCAAAGGGCATCAATTGCAATGCAACTGCTTAAAACCTGAGTTAAAAAATAATTTCTAATAATATAACAGGTAAATGATAAAAATGAGAGCATAACTACAAAATGCAACCTTTACATGATGCTGTTCTCCAGAAATAATAACAATCCCCACTCAGTTTTCTCATTGTTTTTTGATAACATTTAACAGATTGTGAAATATTAGTAGATAACATTTAAAAAAATATATCAGTATAATATTGTAAGGATAATAAAAAATAATTAGTAAGATTCCTAAAAAAGCATTATCTGAATCCTTTTAGCGTAAAGGAATTGTGAATAGTACTTCATCTCGTTGGGGTATACTAAAGAATAACAATAAATTGCTTTTACTTGCTGACAAAGTATACTATAGTACGGTTGAAATAACAGTAATAATAATAATATTTAATAAAGCTATTTGTGCGGTATAGGCAAGGTTGGCGCTATTTAATTAGAATAAAATGCCAGTTAAACAATTTGTAGAGATGAAATTATAAATACAAACTGATCAGTTTAACATATCGATTTGTAATTATTGAATTGATTAAAAGTTTCAAACTTTTATTCCTAGAAATGCTCAAATCAGACTTTAAAAACTAACTAATTAATTTTAAAATTGTAATGTTTAAAGAATAGATATTTTCAGTCAATAATTTCAAAAAAATAAAAATGTTAAATGTAATCTAATCTAATAAGTCTTTGCTTAAGGAACTCATTTGAGCAGAACACGAAACAACAACGAGAAAAAGAGATACAAATTATTAAAAGGAGACGGTGGAGACGATTTGGTGCACAGAACAACATCAGTTCAGAGGAAAACATCAGATCAGAGGACAATATAGATGGTTTGGTGCAAACAACAACGACAGAGAGAGAGTGTGTTACTTTGCGAGCAGAACTTTGGAATTTGACAGCCTTCTTTGTGTCCGCTTTGGCGGTTTCGATGTAGTCGACGGCTTGCTCCACGTTGTACTCGATCCTGTCAATCATTTCCCCCTGCAGAGAAAGAGAGAATGATTGAGTGTGAATGGGGAAAGAATCCAAATGTAATACCGGGAGGGCCACGGTACTGTAGTTGTCCAACTTATCATACACACAAGATAAGGATTATTGAATTCTCAATTTACTCATTTTCTGGCAATAAATATCAGATTTTCTAAAATTATAAAAATCAAATTATTAAACCTAGTCTACCTATATGCATTAGATGTACAAAATCCACACTAAATATTATGGTAATCTGTTATTGGCCAATAACTTTCCAACAAGTGAATACGTTGAACCATATCACCATGACAACTTTTATATTTGGTGAAGGGCCATTTTTTGATAATAATTTTTTGATGATAACCTTTATAAATTTTAAATATTAAACGCCGAATCATCGAAAGTTCAAATTCATTCCCCTCACCACTGGCACTTCTAAGATTAAAATGGATATTTGAAACGGAATGTAACCATTGATGACATCCGATCAGATAAAATTATAAACACAAATTAATGCATTTGACATTGAAATTTAAGACTCAAGTAAAGCTGACTTATTTCGGTAAAATTTTCTAAAAATAGCCTTCTTTACGTGGTAGATGTACCAAACATTGAAAAAAAAGTAATAATATTATGATGAAATTTGTTCAATTAAAAACATATTAAATGTTACGTACTGTTATATTCCAGCAATCCAGCAATACCCGCTGTTTAAAATAATTTGTTCGTTTCTATCCGACGAAGAATATTAATTTGCATATTTGATATATTTTCAAAATAAAATATATTGCTACAAAAAAAATCATTTTGGAATTGTTTGATTTTAACTTCATATTTAAACATTTTGTAAGTTTCAGATAAATGAAAAATAAAAGGTTTCTCCGTAACTCTCGATATTGCAAAAATGCTTATCGAAATTTAAATGAATTACTAGCGGATATCCTGTTCCTCGTATTGGTATCCCCTTTTTAGGTAAAACATCGTTAAAGTTTCTGTAAAAAATTATTATGCAGAAGTAATACTTGTTAGTAACACATATTAGCTAAGTATAATGTATTAGATAATGGACTAGTGAAACTTGCATTAGATAGTGAGAATATGAGTAGTGAAAAAATTTGTATAAGCCTATTTTTTAACATTAAATACTTTATGATAGATATCAGTAACGGCAAAAAAAATTTGCAGAACATATAAAAGGATGTAAGCGATTATATAATCTTTTAACCCTTATCTACCGGAAATGGGGTCAATTTGACCCCAGGTATGTTTTACAACAAAATAAAGTATGAAAGACATGAGTAATCAATAAATGCCCCTCCATGTTTACAAGTTGTATTATAAGCTATACAAATATGTATCACTTGCATATATTTCAATTATGAATTGACAATGAAATAAAAATCAATACTTAGTGGGGTCAAATTGACCCTTTTCCGGTAGTAATATAGTAAAAATGTGAAAACATAAAAACTTTAAAAAAAGGTAAGTTGTAAACGCTTATAAATTGAAATATATTAACAACTGCACAATATTATAGATTTTTTCATAACACATACCTATATAGCCTGTACACCTAGATAACCACCTGTTCCCAATGCTTCCAACCAACCTGCATTGATCATGGATCTCTAATTTGTGATCGTCATGCATAACGGACTTATACAATTTATATTAATTTATAAATACTGACTTTATACGTATAAACAGTAATCTTTCTTGTTCAACATTCATAAAAACATATTATTTTGGATCAATAAATAATCTATTTTACTCTGGGGTCAGTTTGACCCCATTTCCGGCTGTAACGCAGTTAAAATCATTTCCGGTAGATAAGGGTTAACCTTAGTCATACTATTTATATCCGGCTAAGCTCATAATAATTGTTTTTTAGTCTTTCAAAGTTTTGAATTATAATCACCGTTTCTTTATTTTTTATAACAGATGACAATTTTAATTACTTAATGATATTATGTTAAATAAATGTACCTGTTACTTTTGACAGATTCTGAAGCATGTTAAATTATATCAAACATTTACTTATTTTTAACAATTTTATAAACGAAATCCTCCTTCGATAAAAAATATAGTTTTTGTGATAAATAAAATTAAAGTTTTAAATGTTACAATCAAGGTGTTATACATGATGCCCTAAACTGGTCCATGGTATAAAACAATTTAAACAGTTAATACTCAACGTGAAGAATGCTTTATCATTATTTAGCTAATAAATTAAAAGAAACAAACTATTTATTACTAAATGATGCAAGGAAAAGGTTAATTAAAGGGAAAATTCAACAATATAATAAACCAATTATTGATCTAAATTAACCACTGTGTTCCCGCTTGGCGGCAGTAGATCGATATCCTCTTGCCACCCGCCCCAACAACAGACAGCTATCGATCCATCAATGACGTCAACTATTTTCACCCGTGCACACTGGGCGGCAGTAGATCGATATCCTTTTGCCACCCGCCCCAATAACAGACAGCTATCGATCCATCATTGACGTCAACTATATTCATGCGTGCACACTGGGCGGCAGTAGATCGATATCCTCTTGCCACCCGCCCCAACAACAGACAGTTATCGATCCATCAGTGATGTCAACTATATTCATGCGTGCACGCTTGGCGGCATTAGATCGTTATTCTTTTGTCACCTTCCCCCAACAACAGTCAGCTATCAATCCATCAGTGACGTGAAAAAGTTACCTGACTCTCGACCAGCATGGCCATGTCCATGAACATGTCGTGCAGCTCCTTGATGCTCTTCTCCAGTTTCATGATGTCCTCGTGACGAGCCTCAATGTCCGCCAGAGTCTGCTTCGCTTGCTGCGTATCTGTCACGATCTAGAGAGGAGCCGGGGAGGGGTGGGACAAAGTTGACACGATCTGACCACAGAATACTGCCTACAAATATAAAATCTGTTATTTCAATTATTTCAAATTCGAAAAACCATTTCTATTTTTTATAATAATTAGTAATAAAAGATAGAAAATAAATGATTAGGTGTAAAATATTAGTTACTCGTTTGAAGAGTTAAGTTAATGTTCATTAAAGTATCAGTTAATGTTATTCACAATAAACTATCGGCAAAAAATGGACATGAAATCAAATCAAGCAAACATATTAACAAAAAAACCGCAATTGAAATAGATTGTTTATTAAATAAGGAATAATTATTTAAAACTTTTTTTAATAATTTAAAATATTTAAAATAATAACTAAATTAAATAATAATCAAAGTTAAAATCTGTCATTAAAAATATACACATAATTCACAATTTCTTGAAAGGTAGTACTATAAACGGATGTACATAACAATAATATATATTTCTGATCATGCTTAAATACATAAATTATACACATATTGTACATGATAAACAAGTAACTCCTAGTTTCAACTTTAAAAAATAAGATAACTAAAAGTCACACTAACAGCTCCAAAGCATTTCCAGAAAAGACCAAAAATACCAGAAAGTGACACTTTTCAAAACCCTGTAAAGCCTTCAACAAGCAGTGCAACAGAGAGACATTACTTCAAAGGTCAAGAAAATTTGCAATAATTATAATATGCATCCTGTCACCAAAAGAGACACATCTTCACTGAAGTAGAAGCAAGCTCCAGGGTAACCATGAATTGATGGAATCTTTGGTGACATTCTAATTTAGGAAAAATAGATTGAGCTATTCGAAGAAGAATACATTATTATAAGTAATAGCTGTAAACTAACGCGATAACTTTTCTGGTTTGTTTTTGAGAGCAAAACTATTTTAATAATCTTTTTTCTTTCTATAAAAAGTATACTCTAAACTATTTTACATAATAATAAGATAAACAGAACAAATTATAGAAAACAGTGTGAACCATAATCTAAGATTAATTCATAGCTAGTGATACGGATTAGAGGTTCTACCTGAATATTTAAAACGTTTGGAAAAGCCTAGTCCAAAACAGTTTGAAATAGTTTAACAATTAAAAGATATTGTTGTTCTTTGAATATTATATTTTTAACAATAAGTTACTTAAAATTTAACACCAAAACTACTCTAAATAAAGTTCCCAAAATTTAATTTTGTATTATAAATTATACATAAAGTTACACATAAAAAGCGCAATAAATGTAAAACAGACACTACAGCATTACATATAATAAAGTAACAATATATATTAACTAATATCGAAAATATATTTGTTCGAAATACGTTGACTATAAATGAAATCATATTGTACTTTTGAAAAATAACATAAGAGAAGTTAAAAAATATTTTTCTATAATATAAACAAAATGATACATTCGTCATAAATTCTGCCAGAGAATGTACAATGGAATAATAATAATCAATAAGAAATCAATAATGATTCAACACGATTGAAATACTAGACATAGGAATGCCAATGTCTAAAACCTATTTTTGAATACTCTTTATACATAATTTTATGATAAATAAAAACTATTTCTTAACATAAATCACTTACTCCTTGCGTAAACAAGGCAGGATTTCCGGATTCAAGCATGTCCTCCAATTCTTCATTTGTGAGCGTTCGTTCGGCTGAAATAAATGATATAAATATAGCATAAATTATTATTTTCCCGTTATATTACTCAAAAGACGATAAAGTAGTAAATGAAAATACAATATAAAATTATGGTAAAAGGAAATTAATTTGTTATAGACGGCAAATTACAACTTGATAAATTTTAAAAACTGCGATGATTTTAACTGCGATGATCATTTTAAATATGCAGTATATTTACATTACTATATATACATAGAAGTAGTAATTATATTACACTAAAATTTACGTATTTTTTAATAAGAAGAAGGACAAATAGAGAGAGTGACCTGAACTTCATGAATTAACAAGAAAAAACTCTTTACAATGTATCCCGAAAATGAATGATCAGAATTGAGTAAAAAATTAATAATTTCCGTGACGAAATCAAAACAAAGAATTGGTGAAAATAAACTATATTATATTTGGTAATTCATTTTAATATATGTTTATTAATATTATTTTCATTAATTCGTTGTTTTGATTATGTTTCAGAAACAATTAAATTTCTATAAATATTAATGATATAATAATTTGTATCTCTCCATATTGTATTTGTAAAATAATAATGCAAACACTTTTGATCTAGATTTCGTATATTTGTCATCATCAAGGCGAAGAGAGAATTGTTTATTCGTATCTTTCATTTATCTCTGTCTAACCTCGCCGACAAGTTAATTGTTAAAAATGACAGACTCAATAGACGGGTGACTTACCAATCTCCATTTGCCGCTTGATTCTGGCCTTACAGGCATCCCTGTATTCACTTTGGGCCTTATTGTAGTCGGTCATCACCTCGATGAACTTGCGAGATATCGTCGAATACTGATGAATGGAGTGTGAGGGAGAATAAGAATGAGATTAAAACAATTACCCAGCCGTATCGCTTCCGCAATATGGATATTGAACCTCACATAGAATTATGTTTAAAAGATTCATACTTTAATGCTACTTAAAATGTAATCAATCGGATTACTGTTTTTGATTATTTTTGAATCTGCCCACGTTATACATTCTATACATATGCCAGTATCCTAATAATATAATATTATTGATCAACTTTTGCAACTTCACCCACATTACGAGACCACAAAAACAATAATACTTTAATTAGACATTCACAAAACGGTACTAAATGCGAATATCTGAAAACGTATAATTAATCATTTAAAACATGTTACAACATTTTAAATATTTACAAAGCATCCAACAGTAATTATTCCAACATATTTTATTACCATCGAGACATATTGTGTATATAAACAATTTTGTATTCGGCAGTGAAATAACTAACGACAGCTCTAACGTTGCGTATAACTTCATGTATCTATCATTATGTCAAACAGCAATGCGAATGTTAAAAATAGAACCTAGTTAGTAAATTGCAATAGAAAGCGTCGCTCTTTTGGTCAATAATAGAATTGTCCCTGAGGAGCTGTGGGAGTAAAAGTTGAATTAAAGCAAATACTGTTTAATTAGAATTTCTATTTGCTATAATAAGTCCAATTCTCATAATATAGTCCTGTTATACATAACAAATTCTTCTAACAAAATAATAGTAACAACTTTTTCAGTGATAAAAGTTGAGTAAAACATCATATTTATATTAATGGGTCAGTCAATTAAGCAACCGAGAACTCGACTGCATCAGTCTAAAATGGTGGATTGTTTTCCTAGAGATCCGGTTGCATGTCTGAATCAGTTACTGCAGAGAACATGGAATGGGTAGTGTACACAGAGGTACAGAGCAGACACATAGACATAGGGTAGGATCCCGTGTGTAAGCAGCGATGTCAGGGTTAGTTTAGCAAAATACGAGAGAAAGAGGGAGAGAGAGATAAAGTAATAAAAGTATATTCTCAAGTAAACTTGCCTCACGAGTAAAGGTAAAATTCATCTGGTTATAAAGTATATGGCAATATATTGTGAAATATAGTTCAAAAACCAAGGGAAGTTTGATTTCGATTTCATTAATTTTTCATCAAGGCCAATAAAAATAAAATCAAGAAGAGAGAGCAAAAGCAAAAACAGAAAACTTACAGAGTAATAAAATTTGGATAAAACAAACTGCCGCCTCAATTACCAATTAATCAATCTTATTCCCTCTTACTCTGCCTACCCCACCTCTCTCCCACACAAACATTCTCTGTGTTGCCAAAAAGAGAGAAAGGCGAACAACAAGAGTTGGAAGACAGTCAGAGACACTATTTTTCAAACTTAAAAGAGATCCAAACAGGATATTAGAATAACACTATATTACTTTTTATTCTTCTGAACGTAGAAGAGGGAGGAAGGGAAGGAAGGAAGGAAAGAAGGGAGGGAGGGATGGAGAGAGAGAGAGAGAGAAAGAGAGCCGAAAACGCCGAAAGATCACAATTAATGCTGGGTAAGATGGAGATCAGAGCAGCTAAGCGTAAAATTGGTTCGACATGAAGCTGAGTGAAGAAACCCATATTCTAAAGCCCACTCCGAGCTATCACACACAGAGTGGTGGAAGACACAAACAATAATATTATCTTTCAAGTAATAAACTGACACCGCTAAAGCAAATTAACTGACTGCCTCTCCATAATGGTGGATAAATTCAGGAAATGTTTACTTGGAAGTAGAGATCAATAAATTTCGAGTCATTTAAAACCGGCAACAAAATACTCCTGGAATCCGGTGTGATTTATTCCTAAAAATATATACTAGCAACCAGGGGTGACGAGTGCTAATGCAAAAATAAAATGTTACAGAATTTATTTGGAAAGAATAGACTGACGAGCATATGATAGGCCTCTGACAGACAGTTGGCTGCTGATAGTTGGTTGAGAATATCCCCGGAGAACACTTTCTGGACATGACTGACGTGACACTCAGGTCATGAAATATATATATATATATACTGGACGTTGACGTCAGGAGGGTGTTTTACCTGTGTCTTCTTGATGCGGAGATCGGCTGATGCAGTGTTCGAGGATTCATCCTGTTCAATGCTCTGCTCGATACCTGATGGGGTGGGATGAGGGGGGGGGAGGGAGGTTGCGAGCAGACATTATACAGCTGTTGAGATAAGTAGGAGAGAAAATAGTAAGAAAGATATAGAGTAAAGAGACAATTAGTAGGAAAATAATAATAATCAATTATAAAGTAGGAATGAAAGAGATAAAATCAATACAAGAAATAAAAGGTATAATAAATAGGAATAAGAGAAAGATAGAGAAATAATAAATATAATATACTTTTAATAATATAAAATGAGAAAGGATTTTTTTGTAAAATAGTACAACAAATTTTTTTAAACTATATATTTGAAGTGATTAATTAAAATATTACAAAAACAGATTTCGTCTAAAAATAAGGTTAATAAGCTAAAATAAGCTACTTCATGGCATACATACTTAATTAATATGTAGGAGGGAATAAAATATTATATTCCCCGTAGACTAGCGCCTACAACCGTTATTTTAATTATCTGTTTAAAAACAATGTCTAAAATATACATTAGACAACGCGACAAAGATTTAAGAAGTATGAAACCATATCTGTTTGTAGTCACATAGGAACATTTAAAAACAAAGATCATATCCATGCTTTGCAACAAAAACAATATATCTCCAGATTACACATCATTGATAAATGTTTATAATAATGTAGGCGTATGTAAGAGTACAACATGAATGGCATAATGTGGAAATTAGATCAGTGATTTCGAGGAACGACACATAAAATAAATAAATGCACAAATTGAATCAGCAATCACATTAAAAGATCCTACAAAATCTAGAGTAACTGAGAAGGGCTACATTTAATCTTGTCAATTTAAATGCGAACGTCATTCAAATTATACTTCTCGCGCCAAGAGATAATATTAAATAGATGCTTAATAGATAAATTTGAAGTTAACATGTATTTTATAGATTGTCAAGTTCATATTGTCATAAGATAAATTTTTCCTGAATAAATACTAAATTGCCTGAGATATTTTAAATGACTCTTAACGATATTAGTTAATGTGTTATTTTAATGTAGTAGTTCATTTAAGTATTTTTAATTAATTTGTTGCAATGTATCAATATAAACGTCAGAGAGTTAAGACCAAACATCAATTCACACATGCCAATACAAACTTATCATGAAATTAGGTATTGTACACTAAATATAACATTGACATGCTTAGTTTTAAAAAGTCGTTGAATTTAAATCACATTTAAAAAAGTTAATGCACAATATAATAATAAATTAAAAATATGAATAACTCAATTCTATAATCTAGACATTAGAAAGAATTTTAGTCTCAGAATATTCGAATCCAATAATATAGAACTTTTATTCTATTGGTATTTAATTAGGATTGGGCAAATAGCCCCATCTTAAGTATGGATCTCGAGTTATCGTAAAAGAGGCACGATCACTTATAACATTACAAAATACTTTTATCAGATATTTTTTACAAATCATCAGATACAAAACATTTTAATATAATATCAATTTGTTCGAAAAATCAATATTTCTGACTGCAACTGTATGTGTACATATAGAAGCGTATTTAGGAAATTATTCTAGGTAAGGGGGCACATATGAAGTTAGTCTAAGGAGCGAGGGCACAAAGGACACAGTGGACACATTGGTGCAAGCTTTCTCTAGTCATACTTTTGGTATAATAAAAACGAAACTATAATAACCGACCGCCCTTCGACATGCCCACTTAATATATCTTTATTGAAATTTGGTTTAAAGTATATAAGCTACGTTTAATAACCTGAGCTAATTTTATGTATTCTTCCAAGTTAATACATTTAATTAAGTTTAGTGATGTCTCTTCAATCGGATCCCTGACATTTGCTCACTGGACAATAACAAATTTACTTGCTCACCTTTCGATTAACTAGTCGGACTTTAGTGCACTTTAATTCTTTTTCAATTATAAAAATAAATTTTTATAGCATTTATAATAAATAATGTTATCAAACAAAATGTTAAGCAAAATTTCATTATGTCATTTAAAATTAAACAAAACATTTAATATGCATATAATATATACTATAATACAATAAATTTATAATTTCTCATCTAATGCCGGTAACCTGTTAAATTATATATATAATATCACTAAATGATATGTAATAAAATGAAAAGACATTATATTTTGATCACTTTATATAATAAAACATATCTATATCATTGAAAAAAGGAAGCGGAGCAACTGTCTGGCCACCTAAAATATTATGAAACTATTGCTTTATAACGTTTCTTAACGAAGATATCAAAAAACTCTTTTTGGGCGAAAACGGGAACGCTTGGAAGGATCGAACAATCTAGGATAAAAATCCCAGTATAGAAAGATAGCGAAAATTGTGCACACTCGTTCGCTCTTACAAAGAAACGCTCAGTAAAGAAATTTCTCTCACAGCAAAAACTAAAGATTTAAAACAAAGCATAACAGATACGGAATGATTTTGCATAAACTATAAACAGCGTCTTTCAGTAGCAACGTTCTCTTTGTAGTCCAATTTTAAAGATTTTGGAACGGAACTTCGTTAATCATTGTATATTTGTCATTATTTAACCAAAATTATTCGTAGTGTATCGATCGTCAATTTTCTTCCCTTTCGTTCAACCAAAGGACGCAGTAGCTCTACAACTTGGAACCACCTACCTTCCCATCAACGCTTTCCCTGTGTCACTTTTGGCTCGCTCGTAAACTTAAGAAAATATATAATAATAATAATAACAGTCATCGCGTCGCCCTGGATCGATAAATCGAACGACAGTTAGTTATCTAGAGTCGGGGGGCCTTATGATTCATCAAAAAACCCCGAGCCAGAGAGTAAGCTGGTGAGTGTGTTGTCTGTTGTATGTAGCCTTCACTACTACATCCGTGATTGAGAGAGAGACAGATCAGAGTCCCTTTCGTTCTGAGAACACAAAAACAACACATATCACAACTGTATCGCCCAGTGTGTGGTAGAAGACGACAATTAGGGGAACAGAATAATGCCAGAAAACTGCAGCCCTTTGCAGCTGCAGCGGGTTGACACAGAAATAAATACCTCTATAGTTCAACGACTGACTGAATACAATATACTGTGGAGTAAATCAAGTCAGATGATGTAAGCGATTGGAGAGTCAGTAATAGAATATAAAGATAAAGAGTTTAAATTCTTTGATGTTCCTGTAACTCACTTTAGATTGTCTTTTAGATTGACTTTTTGAAGCTACACTGCTGTCATTATGGAGAGACTAAATAGAAAGAGAGGATGTTAAGAAATATGTTATGCTTCGAGTGAATGGATTATGTAGCACATGAGGACACATGATTGTACTGAACGTAGAAAAAAAGAAAGAGTGGTTGAAAGGCAAAGGAAAAGGGAAAAAGAGAATAATTAAATGAGGTATATAGGCTAGAGGGAGGAAAGAGCACAAAGAAAGAGATATATTGTCTAACAAGGACACGCAATACCTCTATAGCGATGGGTAACCCAACCCAGTCAATCGTCATAGTCAAACTTTAAAATAGTTCAGCCGTTGTCAATATATTATAAAACCTTAGTAAAAACAATTAGGAAGGAAAAGAGACAGAAAAAAGGGTATGGAAATAAATAAATGAGGGAAATAGAAAGTATAAATAGAAATATATGATTTTATATCCAATTTTAGTGTAAATAATATAACTCACTCGAATTGTTTCTTGATAAGGATATTCGTTATTGTAATGACTTAAATTATCTAAGATATCTATATTAAAACAATAAATTAATAATTAACTAATAAAACAGAGAGAGAGTACAACAAACTATAACAATGGAAGTTTGTTGTCGCCATTGGTAGTTGGGCATAACAATTGGCAGTCCTTTGATAACGTCTGGTTCCTTCTTATTTTTAAGTCTGATTTGTTTTGTGGTGGAATTGAGAAGTGGAATAATTGAAACCAAGAAACAATTGACCAAACCAATCTAGTAAATTAAACAAACACAAACAAATACACAATACGAAAACAAAAACAAACTCGATTAGAGGAAAAGCAATCAAAGGAAACATAAAAATTAGGGGACTGAGGTGATCATGGATCAAATTGATTATCCAAAAATAAAGGATATTTAGAAGCGAAAAAGTTAATAAGAGAAATAGATAAATAAAAAAGAAGTGACACAACTAAAAAGGACTAAACGTAAACCAACCGAAAGAGTACATGCTGCATAGTTGACTTCAGCTTATTGTTGACAGTACAAACCCCCCAAGAGACTCATATGGGGGCATGAGAACATGATATCGTCCAGAAACTAAACTTTAATCTAATTCATCGAATGCTCTGTATATAGATGGGATCACTTTCAAATCACTCAGCCATACTGACGATAGGAACAATTTTCACGTTTCCCTCATCCACAGTCTATTCATTGATTTTACAGGCCAATAAAATGCAACAAGTCCTGGTTTTATGGGTTTGGAAGCTCTTTTATTATGTGTCGAAAGCGATCAGGAGAGTTGTTTCCTTTCTTTCTGGTGGTATAAGTCCTGTTTATTAGCCAGATAAAACTGCAGCTTAAAAATAAAAGAGCAAGATAGAAATGGAAGTTGTCTAATTCACCAGTTTATAGCGATTTAAATAACTGCTCGGCTAATCCATTATAGCTAGCAAGAGAAAAAAAACCTAGGAACGAAAAATATTAAAAACAATAATTTGTTTTGGGGTTATAGCAAGACTGATGCCGTCTCTAAATGGATTGAAAATTGAAAAAAATAATTAAATGCAAACAATAATCCCACCTACTCTAGCCAGTTGTCCACAGTTATCCTCCAACCCAAAGCTACCAGTTGGGGGAGGGGGGGTCGGTGGTTGGGAGGTAGAAATGCCATTATATTAAATGATTCGACTCTTGATAAATCAATTTGGTTATCTCCCGACCAACAAGGCAAACAATTAGCGAAATGTATCCTGCGAATTCATGGCTGCTAAACAAGAAATATAGGACGGGAGAAAGGCTGTTGTAGAGGGAAGGAAGGATTGTGTACTATTTTCCTGTATGAAATCGAACACATTAAGCCGATGACAATCCGGTTGAAGGACATCAGTTCACGTCACTGTGCTAAACGGACACTGGGGGACGACAGAAAGATTAAGTTATACAGCCGTTCCGCGTACAGACTACAAGTATAGGGAGGTACACAGCTATCGCGACACATATTGGTGAAAAACTATATTTTAACATGGAATAAATAGTTACAAACTATTTGTTTTAAACCATTGATTTACTGTTAATATACTGTTATTCGAATGCGAAGCGTGGTATATGAAAATTGTCTGACGAATTTAAATTATTGATCCACGAAGCGA